>LPNX010369345.1:823951-876050 GCA_001517045.1 Pseudotsuga menziesii | reverse complement strand
GGTTATGGGGTTGTATTCTTTCATCATGGCTTCCTTCCTTGAACAGTGACAAATCCAGTAATCTTTGATTATAGGAGATTTCCTTCTACAGTCCTGTTTCTTGCCGTGCTGTCGGTAATTGGGATGAAAATAATTGACTTTTAACTCTGTGAAGGAGGTATAGAACGCTTACTTAATGCACCCCAATGGGAGTTGATTCGTCGCGGACAGGACTGTAGCTCACCAATAATTAAGATGGCTGGAAGGCATAGCAGCATTGCAAGCTCCCTCTCACCAGGAGTGCAATAGGAGTCATGCCATTCATAGCTAGGGCTCATGGCAGTCATATCTCTGCAACTCCTGCATCAATATGGAGGAAGAGGAAGAAGAAAACTAAAAACACTTAGTATGGAAATGTTAGTGAGACCGTGCTACATGAAACATCCTACATTACTGAAGCTTATAGCACAACACTAAAGCCCTGCTACAAGTGCGAAATATGTGAGCTACTTATAGTTGCTTTCCATCTGTGTGAACGCTTGTCTTGTCAACAATAAGATAGTTGCTACTTATAGTTGCTTTCCATCTCTGTGAACATGATGTGTAGTTGTGATTCAAGGTTTAAATAATTTCTCTAATCTCTGTGACAAGACAAGTTTGAGATTGGATGATGATAATAAAAATTCAACGTTGCACCCTAGCTGGGATTTCGCCCTTAGCTTTAAGAAGTCCATTCAAAAGCTAAAATGTACCAGCATTACCAAGGGATGTTGCTTCTGAGTGAGCTGCGCCTTGCACATAGCATTCAATCAGTCGATTTTTTTAAAGGTTAAAGCTTAAGCCACTCCTGCTGCGTTCGGCACAACACCAATGAAGAATCCAATTACAAAATAAATATATATGTAAATCTCAGTTTATGATATTGTTCTAAGAATTAAATATCACGAATTATCAAGTCAAGGGGGCTGCGCTACTGCAGCTGCACTCTCACCAACTGTTTTGCAAGCAAATTCACGACACCTTTTAAGACAGTCCAATCAATACGATGGGTATAGTTTTATGTTGCACAACCAAGCACAGAAGATAATGGATGCGACAATGAAGGTGTATTCTGAGTAAGGGTCAACTCTGAAGTGATCGGTTGCACTTCGATAAAATCAATGGAACACTGTGTTAGATAACTCAAGTCAGAGTACAAAAAGTTGGATTTAATTAGACAATTACCTTATGTTATTTGCAATGTTATCGCTGAGCAAGTCGAGCTTGGTGATATGGCGGTTTCCGAGAAAGATGGATTCGAAGAGTCGTTCATAGAGCATGTTGAAAACCCTCAATACACCCCTACATGCTCGCCTCCTCCTTCGTCTTCCTGCAGAGAGATCACAATAGCAATTTACAATTAATTTTTTTTTTTAAAAAATTAACAGTCGTCGCTTATGCGACGCTTATAAGTGTCGCTTCTCCGACAGTTTAGAATTATTTTTTAAAAAAAAATTAACAGTCGTCGCTTATGCGACGCTTATAAGTGTCGCTTATCCGACGCGTAGTCTTTCGCCGACGCTTATACGTGTCGCTTATCCGACGCCTAGTGGGTCTAAAATTTTTTAAAAATTTGTCATTGTCGCTTAATAAGTGTCAGATAACTGACGAGTTAAATTCAAGCGACGGTTAACGAAGTGTCGCTTAAGCGACGGTTGCTTAAGTGTCGCTTAACCGATGACAAGTTTCCGACACTTCAAAAAAAACCAAAGTGTCGTATATGCGACGGGGAAGTGTCGAAAATCCGACATGACGGCCGTCGGATTTTTGGTCAAAATGTAGTAGTGGTGGAACTTTACAAATGGATTTAACATATGCTACTATTCCTGTGTTTGGAGGAGAAAATAGAAGACTGTACAGAGAGCTTCAATTTCCCTATATTGTGACAGATGACAAGAACCCTACAAACCATCCTCTGTATGTTGTTGATAAAGATTTGGGTACTTGCATGTTATATTTTAGCGATGATGATAATACTGCTGGTTTGTTATAGGTTGAAAAGGAACAGCCAACTAAATGAAGTAAGGAACAAGAAGATGAGCTTTGGTAATTATACTTTGATGGATCATCTTGTAAAGAAGGTGTTGGAGCAGGGGTTCTTCTAATATATCCTGGGGGTGAAATAGTAAGGCTGATGTATAAATTAGAATTTATTACTACCAATAACACTGCTAAATATGAAGCTTTGCTATTAGGTTTGAAGGATGCTAAATATTTAGCCATTCAGCAGATTTCTGCATATGGCAACTCCGAGTTGGTTGTTCATCAGGTGAGGAACAACTATCAAGTGAAACAAGATTTGCTGAAAGTCTACCGAAATGAGGTATGGGATATGATTGACAATTATTTTGTAGCTTCTAATATTACCTATATTCCTAGGGATCATAATCAGACTACTAATTCATTGGCCTTAGCAGCCACACATTTTAGAATTCCCAAAACCACACAGTTGAAGTATCCTATTGAGGTTAGGTACAGACCTTCTATGCCTGATAATGTAAAGCAATGGAGAGTGTTTGAAGATGACATTGAAATTAAAAGATTTTTGGAGCTTACACATGAGTTTTCTAGTTCCTTGATTGATCAAGAAGAAGATGATGAGGATGAAGATGTTGAAGAGATTGCTGAAAATGAAATTGCTGGCCACAAGATTATTGAACTAAAAGGTAATTTCATCCCAAAAGGTTTGGTACCTTTAGAAAGGATATTTTCAAAAGATGATACACCTTTAAAACCTATTGTATAGTCTTTAGAAGAGAATGTCATGGATTGTAACATTGGTACTATAGAACATCCTAGAATGGTGAAGATTTCAAAAGCACTCACAGCAGAATAGAGAAACAGGTACATTAAGTTGTTAAAGGAGCATGTTGATGTCTTTGCATGGTCTTATGAATAATTGAGAACATATGATACTGGGATTATACAACATAAAGTACCTTTAAAACCGAATGTTAAACCTTTTCGACAGAAATTGAGGAGGATTAATCCAGCTTTGTTTCCTTTTATTGAAAAAGATATTAAGAAGTTATTAGATGCCAAAATCATTGTCATGGATTGCTAATCTAGTTATTCTTCATGGGTTTCTAATCTAGTTCCTGTTAGAAAAAAGAATGGAGAAATCAGACTGTGTGTTGACTTTAAAAATTTAAATAGGTATTCATTAAAGGATAACTATCCTCTGCCTAAAATAGAACAAATATTGTAGAAGGTTGTTGGGGCACAAAGGATTTCTATGGTTGATGGCTTTTCAGGATATAATCAAATTTCTATGCATCCTAATGATAAAGAAAAAATAGCTTTTACTACTCCCTAGGCATTAGAGGAAATTTCAACTCAAAATGGGCCTTTTAACTTTTATTCAAATTTCATGTCATCATGTGTTAGCCAATGAAATTGATTTAAATTTGAAATACCGTATAGGTCTTAAACACTTTTTTAATATAAATTTGGGGATAGGTATCATAAAAAAAACTACTTTTTTTGTTTGTATTTTTGACATATCTCCTCGTGTTTTTACTTAAATTTCGATCGGGAGAGCTTGTTGAATGCGGAATTAAATTCCGCATCCAACAAGCACCCACTCAGCATACTTTTGACGGACCTCACTACCCCAAAAACAAGAAATACTTGAAAAAATGGAATGATGACATCATCATTCCATTTTTTCAGGTATTTCTTGTTTTTGGGGTAGCGGGGTCCATCAAAAGTATGCTGAGCAGGTACTCGTTGGATGCAGAATTTAATTCCACATCCAACGAGCTCTCCCGATCAAAATTTGAGTAAAAACATGGGGAGATATGTCAAAAATACAAATAAAAAAGTAGTTTTTTTCTTTTCTTCCTCCAAAATTAATAAATATTATTTTATTATTTTAACTATTATTTTATTAATTCATTTTAGAAGGCCCATTTTGAGTTGAAATTTCCTCTAATGGAACTTTCATGTATGATAAAATGCCTTTTGGTTTAATGAATGATGGAGCAACTTTTCAAAGAGCTATGTATATAGCCTTTGTTGGGGAAAAAGACAAGTTTGTGGTAATTTACTTAGATGATATTATTGTATTTTCACAATCAAATGATGAACATCTAAAACATTTGAAACAAACTTTCCTAAAATGCAGAAAATTTGGTTTATCCTTGAATCCAAAGAAGTCACACTTTGTTATACAGGAAGGAAAATTATTGGGTCATTTAGTTTCAGCTAATGGTATAAGGATCGACCTGGAAAGGGTGAAAGTAATACTGAAGATAAGTCTACTTAGGAGTAAAAAAGATGTCCAATCTTTCATTAGTAAAATCAACTTTTTGCGTTGGTCTATACCAATTTTGTTGAGACTATCAAACAGATTACAGCCATGCTAAAGAAGGATCAAGAAGTCAAGTGGACTACAGAAGCAAAGAACTCATTTGAAAAAATTAAGATGGCTCTTACCGAGGCTCCAGTATTAGTAAGTCTAGATTTTACCAAGGAATTTCTAACTTTTTCCTTTGCATCTGAAGATACATTGGTTGTTGTTTTGTTACAGAAGAATAAGGATGGTATTGAACAACCTATTGCATTCTTCAGCAAAACTCTCAGAGATTCTGAATTAAAATACAGCATCTTAGAAAAACAGGCTTGCTCTTTGGTAAAAGCTTTGAAATATTTTAGAATCTATGTTTTGCATTCCAAAGTTATTTCATATGTGCCTAATGCTGCTGTAAAAGATGTTTTGACACAGCCTGACAGCAAGGGAAAAAGAGGCAAGTGGATTGCTAAAATCATGGAGTATGATGTAGATATCAGACCTACCAAACTAGTAAAGGGACAAGGTTTAGCTAAGCTGTTAGCTGAATCAAATTTCCAAGCTTTAGGATTGCATTTGATGGCAAACGGGCCAACACAGGAAGAAAATCAAGCAGAGCTGGATAAAGAGAAGATTATGGATTTCTATTCAGCATCCACATGGTATGCAGACATTGTATATTTTCTGTTGTATTTGCAATGTCTTGAACACTTAGATAAAAAATCTGCTAGGTCTTTGAAGCTAAAAACTACTAAGTACTATTTGGTAGAACAACAGCTATTTTGGAAGGATCTAGGGGGTATTCTACTCAGATGCTTAGATAAACCTGAAATTGAAGGAGTGATTTCTGAATCTCATGAGGGTGCTTGTGGAGGTCACAAGTATTGGAAGGCAACAACATACAAAATCTTAAGAGCTGGATACTATTGGCCCTCTTTATTTTCAGATGTATATCAGCAGGTAAGGGCATGCATCCCTTGCTAGAAATTTGTTGGTAAACAAAAATTGTTATCATTACCTTTAAAACCAATTGCAATAAGTGCCCCTTTTCAGCAGTGGGGTCTGGACTTTATAGGAGAGATAAATTCATCTTCCTCAGGACAACACAAGTGGATTTTGACTGCAATAGATTTCTTTACCAAATGGGTGGAAGCTATCCCCACAAGGAATGCCACAAATAAGGTGATTATGGAATTTATTGAAGAAAATATTCTCAGTAGGTTTGGGTGTCCTCAAAGAATAGTAACAGATAATGCAAAGGATTTTAAGTCTAAGGCAATGGGAGCATTTTGTGAAAAGAATGGCATCTTGTTGAAACATTCAACCCCTTACTATCCTCAAGGTAATGGTTTAGCTGAGTCCTCCAATAAAAATATCATTCAGAGTATTAGAAAATTGCTGAAGCATAATAAAAGATCATGGGATTCTATGCTGAATTATGCATTATGGGCTGACAGAATAATAGTCAAACAAGCAATTGGAACTTCTCCTTTCCAATTAGTGTATGGTACAGATGCAGTTTTTCCTGTTCAGTTGGGTATCCCAGTGATGAGGTTTTTCAGGATTGTCAGGAAGAACCTAATGATATGCAGAGAAGGATTTATGCAATGATAGAGTTACAGCAGAATAGAGAAAAAGTGGAAGAAAAGGCACAGCTATACATATTGAAGATTAAAGAAAGATTTGATAGGAAAATAAAAGATAATACTTTCTCAATAGGAGACATGGTTCTAAGATGGGATGCTAGGAAGGAGCAAAAAGGGAAACATGGAAAATTTGATAACCTCTGGTTTGGCCCTTTCCTAGTATCTAAGTGTTTGGAAAACAACACTTTTGTTCTACAGACTTTGGAGGGTGAGGAATTGTCAAGTCCAGTTAATGGATGATTCCTCAAACATTTCTACAGTTTTTGAGGTGAATTTTAGTTTTCATTGTATATACCAGTGTGAGTAAAACATAATAAGGACTCCATAACCCAATGGAAATTTTGTAGATAAGCAGGTAGTAGTACAGAAGGCACTGGTCTACAGGTTCTTGAAGCCTCACAAGGAGGACTTCATCCCGCAGCAGGAGCCAGATGTTAGGTCATGATTTTGTCTTCCTTAGTTTTATGTTTTTATTTACGTTTTTGAACTTTGCTATTATTTTTTGTTTCTAGAAAAAAAATTTTATAAAGATAATTTTGATTTCAAACTTTTAATTTTCATGATTTTGATTTTTAAGCTTGTTTTTATCAATTTTGCTTTGATTTCATTATTGAGGGGTTTTACAAGGCATATATGGATTAAATAGTTTTATAAATGACACTAAGGTCAAGATTGAACCCATAAACCAAGTTTTAATCCTTGTTAGTGGCCTAATAATGTGAAATTATTTGATTGGACTTTCTTGTAGCGCAAGAGCAAAATTGATACACTAGAGCGCTACATGAAAATCACGAATGCTAAAATCATCATTTTTTCAGTCCGATTTTTTTAGGTGTCTTATTCCTGAGGTGTTAATCATATCATTTGATGCATTTGATACGTGTCCTTCATAGTTTTATCTTTGAAACAGGTGGATGATCATCATAAGAAGTAGAGCGTGGCGATTGCATGCAAAGCAGGATAAATGATGATAGCAAGTAGAATGAGAGAGAGTGTTTCGGGAGTATGTTCCTTATCTGAAGGACATGAAGGATATTGAAGGTCATGGTGAGAAGACACTGCTGAGAAATAGGGATTTTTCAACTAAATGAGGAATTAGGGCTTTTCAGCAATGACTGTTTGAAGTGGTATGGACAATTAGAGACAGGTGGAACATGAAATTCAACACTTAACCATTGAAATGATTGCATTCCAGCGCTTGTATTGGTCTTCTAAATAGGTAGCCCGTGTGTCATTGCTAGGGTTTTCTTAATTTGGGGATTTTCTAATGAAATCCTTAATGATAAAATTCGTAGGAGGAATATGAGTTTTTCACCTAATACACTGTGAATGATGAATTATTAACAAATATATTCAAAGTATTCATCATTTAAAACAGTAAAATTCAAAGCAGAACTTGTTGGAGTTCCCTAAACTCTGTGATTGGGTCATACTGTTGTAATTTGGCACAAAAGATTTATGAACTATGTGTTAGGACAAACTGTTATGATTTGAAGATAGTTATATTGTGGGATATCGACAGGTGTTGTTAAACCATAGTAAATATGAAGAAAAATGGAAAAACAAATAGAGCAGAGCCCACTGACCTAAGCTGGGTAGACAATTTTCCAGAATGTGCAGAGTTATTTTCAAATGCAGGATGGTTAACATTTTTCAAAAAGATTGATGGATATCATGCAGAGGTGTCTCATAAATTTGCTCAGTGCTTTGATAAATACATTGTGTCTTTTGATACTTTACAATTCAAAATAACTAAGGAGTTGATAGTTGAGGCAACAAGCATCTTGAACGAGGGAGAATTATGGTTTAAGAAGGTTCCATTCACCTTCAATGCACAAAAGTACTTGCTTCCTGGTGTGATTGCAGATTGGGGTAAAGGTGTACCAATTCATAACTTCAAACCTGAATGGATTGAGCCCATTAAAGTCTTACAGAGTTATATTACCTGTGAGGGTAGATATGCTTTTGTTTTCAAATACCACTTCAGATTTCTTCAGCATCTTAGTGATGAGTCCAAGATGAACTTGCCCTTCTTCTTTCTAAAGAGTCTGTAAAAGATGTCATGCAGAGTTAAGGAGCACCAAAATCATACAAGGTAGTCTATTTTCCATCATGGACTCAGTAAACTTATCATAAACACTATTTTGCAGAATAGGGGAAAGACTTGGGAGTATTTCATTTTCTAGTCAGGTTTTCAAAATGATCAAGAGGGACAGTCTCACAGAAGACAAGCTAATAAAGGGAATACTTTGATTAGAAAGCTCAGGCAAAAGGTAAAGGTCAAAGATGAAGACAGGGTTAAATTAGAGGAAGTTTCAGATCATGCAAATGAAGACTTTGAATCTAAACAGCACCTTAATGACAATGAGAGTAAGAATTTATAGTCAGATATTAAGGAAGTCGGGCCTGTTGAAAATGTTGTACCTACAGAGACAATTTCAGATGAAAAAGAGGATATTGAAGTACAAAGACAAAGTCCTATCACAGTTCTATCAGAAGATGAGAAATGCCTATTTGATGATGATAAAGTCCCTATCACTGATGCAACTAGTGTTTGTACTAAGAAGGAATTTCACAGCCATGGTGATGAGGTAGCACTGTCAAAAAGAAAGAAAATAAAATTTGTTGAGTTTGCCTCAGTTACTCATCAGGGTAAGACTATCAAAATGTTGGGGGAGATTAATTTTGTTTGGAGACCTAAAACCAGACCTAGAAATAAACTCAGACTAAATATGAAAAAGTTGTTGAATCCTAAGTTGAACAAAGAAAGAGTGACAGTGATAGATGATTCTTCATCTGAGGAAAAATTGAATGATGATAAAGATGACAGTAAGGGTAAAAGGCCAATTGAATCAAAAAGAGATTCTATCCTGACTGATACTAGGAAATTGAATCAAAAAGACCTATATCTGCACTCCTTGGATTGCTCCATTAGTCAATGGGCGAGGAGTTTATTTTTTTCAAGCTTCTGAAGGCTACGTCAAGGTTGTCCTCTATCTCCATTATTATATTCCATTCAAGCCTCAACTCTCAGTTTTCACTTGGAAAATTACCACCTCCACCTAGGTCTTTAAGGCCTCAAAATTGTGAAGGGATTTAAAGATATAAATCATGTCTAGTTCACAACGATACCCTCATACTAAGTGGATAAAGTACCATTACCGCCAGAAAATTTAAGCAAGAATTGGATATCTACAAGGTAGCTTCAAGAAGAAAAATTAATCTTTGAAAGAGTCAAATTTATGGTGGGAAATGTACACCAAATGACATGTGGGACATTTCAAGAATCCTAGAAATAGAAGGGAAAATGCAGTGGGATGCTTTCGAATATCTAGGCATTCCCATTTTTAAAACCTCTCCAAATCTCTCATGTTGGCTTCCCCTAGTAGACAAGCTTAAAGAGAAAATTAGCTCATGGGGAGCCTCTTGGTTAAATATAGCAGGGAAAGAAGTTATCATCAAGTCAGTCCTCTCTAGTATCCCAAATTTCCAAAGCTCCATCCTTCTTGCTCCAAGCGAAATTATTGAAAAAATTAAAGGCCTCCTTAGAATATTTCTATCGAAGGAAGGAAAAAACATTGAGAATAGAATACCATTGTTCAGCTGTGGGGGGATTTCAAAACCTATCCTAGAAGGAGGGATCCAAATAAGGGATCTCAGAACTCAAAATTTGGCTTTATGAGCCAAGCTTCTTTGGAATTTGGTCTTAGGAAAACTTTCCTAGAGAAAACAAGCCCTTTGGAAAAAATATTTTACTGGTGCCAGACTTAGGTGTCTGGAGGCCCCTCCAAAATTCATTAAAGGCTCTTTAATATTCTCCCTATTCTTAAATACTATTAGCTTCTTCCCCTCTGAGCTAACTTGGATTCCTGGGAATGGGAAGCATATCAAGATTTGGGAAGATTCCATTGTTGGGGACCCCCTTCTAGATTTAACAACTGGTACCACTAGTCTAAAGCTCTTCCTTCAGTACTGCAATCAGTTTACCCTATGGGACATTTCCATTTGGAAACTAGACAAAGCTTCAACTTGGAAAACTTGGGATATTCCTGATTTCCCTCCTCAGTTTCTCACTGAAAAACATACTTTACTAAATCTTCTGCAAGGGAAAGCGTCGGTGGCCAAGAATCAAATGGATAAACGAGGGTGAAGCTCTTAATCAAGGGTATACACTATGACATCGAGATACAAATCTCTCAAATCTCTTCCACATGTTCCTGGCGACCCAACAATTTTGAAAGGAGTTTGGCACATCAAAAGCTTGCCAAAGGTGTATTTTTTCATATGGTCCTTATATCACAATCTATCGAGAAAAGGTTGGGAAGGTCCCTCTTGATGCCCTCTTTGTAATTCTTAGGAGGATTATGATTATAACCTTCTTCTCACCTATCCCTTTTCTAGAGAGGTATCGAACCAGGCCATTTTTCCATGGTGCAGTGCGATTTTCTTCCTCCCAGATATTCCCTACCTTTTAAGCACTTAGTCTTCTATATGTTCCTTTCCCAATCTTAAAAAAATATTGTCTTGTGTTCTCTTGGTTGACTCTTCCATAAATCATCCTCTAGAATATCTGGTTGAAATGGAACGCTCATCTATTCCATGCATGTCCTCTTCTGCAGCTCGTCTCTTCCGTGACAGATCCTCTTCTGTAGGGATTGTTTTTGTAACTAGCTCATTTGGTAAATATGATCCTTCTCTCTCCCAGTGAAGAAATTTGGATGCTAAGTCTCTCCCATTCATTCCCAACTCCTATAGCCTCTCTTATCACCAAATTGAAAACTTGGGAAATTTGTATGGGCATCCTATACTTCACCAACTGGAGGAAATCGTTACACCAACACTCTTTGTTCTTTGATGGAGCTTCTAAAAGTAATCCAGGGGTGGCAGGAGGGGGAGGGGTCCTTTTTTATCCTGATGACATTCTGTTTTTTTCTTTCTCTTGGGGACTAGGAGTTGACACCAAGAATATTACTGAATATTTGGCTCTCTGATAAGGTTTTCAACAATCTCTAGCCCATGGCATCTTAGAAATCAATGTCTTCGGGGACTCAAGGTTGATCATACAAACACTAAATACTTGGAAACTCCCTACGCAAATGAGGCTCGGCCAAATTATCAAAAAAATTCAGACTCTGCTCCCTTCTTTCCAATGAATCCATTTCTTACATATCCTTCGAGGATTAAATGGGAAAGTTGAAAAGGAAAAAAACAACGCAGTACCCTTGAGCAAAGGGATCCTCGAGTTAAATGGAGCTCTTATAACTTATTTTATTTCATAAGTCCCTAGCCTTAATTCCTAGGGGGATAAAACTGGTCTTGGAAGCAACATGGAGTTCATGGAACAAACAAGCTATTGGCATGGCACATCATATCATGCATACGGGTGATAAATAGATGCATTCTGGTCTGGCTATGCACTCATTAACTTCAACTCAGGTGTTCTAGAATTACGTTGATTTCATGGTTGGATGTACAATGTCAACAGTTTAGGTGATTCGGGCGTGCGATGATCTCAGAAGGAGGAGCTCACACCCTAGCCCTAATCCCCTCCTTCATGTCGTATGTGTGAAGCATCACAACCTAATTTGGAAAGTAAAGGACAATGTGGGTGGAATTCAGAGGCACTGGTATGTTAATTCAGCTTAGGGACTTCCAGAATTCTATCATTTGCTTTCTTCATCTATATGAAAAAGGAATCCTGCGTCCCCTAGTCTCTGTCTGCGTTATAATCTGGTTTTTGTCATGGCATCAAGTTTTGGGTTAGTTTACCTTGGTCCTGACCCAATTTAGCTGCTAGAATTGGAAATTAGGGAGCTTAGTAGGAATGTTAGGGACCATAAACAATTTTGCCAGCATCTTGATAAAGAAGGTGGTAGGAGGTTTGAAATGGTAGAAGAATATTTGTTGCATCTCCATAAGGAATTCTCTTCTATCATCAATCAATCAGTACAGGCCCTTAAATCCCGGTTCTTGGAAATGGAAGCATGATTCAATAAGTTGGAGTTGAAGGTCAACAACTTTTCTAGGGAGAAGTGACCCTCTCACACAGAACCATTGGATTTGGTCATCCCTACTTCAGGAACCTCAGACTCCTATGGACGTTAACTCTTGGGTTACTATTGTTTTTGAATATCTATGTTTTTTGGAAAAACTCTGTAAATGCTTTTGTTAGCAGAACTCTTCTCTAGTTCAAGTCTAGGAATATTTTTCAGGCTTGTTAAGCAAAACTTAAGTTATTGGACTAGTATATATTCATGCCATTTTGCCTATGTTTTAAGGATTATGAATGGGATCCTTTGTTGTATCTATTCCAGTGGGTTCACCATTGTTTCCTTAATACAAACTCTAACCGTTTCTATAAAAAAAACCATTAATAATTAATTAAAAGTCAAGAGTCATGTTTTTATGTGAAAAGGTACAAATGGGATTATAAAAGCCTAAACATTAAAAATGTAGTATCATATCTTATCTCATACTTTTATACATATCTTCTTTTATCCAAATGGATTTTTATATACTATTCCAAGTATTTTGGTAGTATGTGTGTGAGCGAACTTTTTTTCGACTCATTTGGTATCAGAGTCAATCTGATTCTGGATTGTGGCCAAAATTGTCAAGGATTCCTTGAATTAGGTATTTGACCTTACTTAAAAGAAAGAGAAAAATTTGAGAAAAAAATAAAACAACTTAAAAAATGTGAAAAAAGTGAAAACAAAGAACTGAAAGAAGAAAAGAGAAAATAAAATATAGAAACCACACATGGTTTCTTACAAAAACTATACATGGTTTCTTTCCCAACAACAAACAACACCCCACGGAAAATTTAAATACCTAATATTAAAACTGAATCAAGGTATGGTCAGCTCATCATTCACAACATTTATTACAAAGGGCTCCACAAGAGCATCATGTCACTTACAAGAGTAGAACCTGGGTGAGGAGGGTAATATTCATTCCTCCCAACCACCCAAGCTACATTCATTTGACATTTTTTTTTTCAGATGGAAAGATCCACGGGAAACCCAGCAATACTTCCCCACATTCATGGATGGTAGAGGTGGTAAACCGTCGGCCATCCTAGCAGAAGGACTAACCCCAGAGGACTCAAGGCTCGAACCTGTGACCTCCCCCCGAATCGAGAGAGTGTGCACACGTCTTACCATTTGAGTTAACCCTTGGGACTCAACAACAAACGACACGTAATTTAAATATTACACAAATATTGTTATTAATTATAATAACATATACTATTATTATTATTATTATTATTATTATTATTATTATTAAATTAGTTATATATATATATATATTATTTCAATTATTATTGAAATAATAATTATTTTGGGAAAAGGAAAAAGGTTATTTAACCTAATAAGAAGAAGACAAGAAGTAATCAAAGGAAGAAAATTTATTGCCGAATAAGTCAAAATCAAAGGAAGAATCTTTGATGAAGTCAAATTCAATTGAAGGCTCATCAAAGAATTCAAAATCAAAAGAACGATTATCAATTATCGAAGAAGTTGAAGACCATTGAAGCCAAATTAAGGGGTCATCAAAGAGACAATGATGAATTGTGAGACATGAATAACAATTTGGAAATAAGGATTAAAATACACAAGATTCAAAAGGAGTTCAAAGAACGACAATTTTTCAATAAAAAAAATGACATAGAAAAATTGTCTGTGAAAATTTAAAAATTTAAAAACGAAAATGATGTCAATTAGATATTAAAAAATCAGGATATAAATAAATAGTTAAACAAGTATGAAGAAGAAACGATATGCTTGAACAAAATTGTTAACTTCAAGGATGAATAATTGACACAGATACGAAAGAAAATAAAACATCAAGAATCAGAAGTCGTCTAGTGTTGACAACAGATAAAAGTTCTTCAACAAAAAAATGACTACTCTAAAAAGGAACAGAAGTTGGATATCACGAAAATTAATAAATCATTATCCAATAATTCTCAAGAAATTTATATATTAAAGAACCATAATAAGACGTTATTCATGAAAATTAAGAAGTTTAAAAATAGTCGAAAGGCATAACACTATAGAAGACATTGAAGGAAAACTTCTAGACAAGCAAGAAGAAAATAGTTGCATCATAAATCATAACGAAGATCTTAAGGAACAACTTAAGAAGTCTGAAGATGACAAAAATTCACAAGTAGAATTGATTAAGAACTTTCAAAGTGACAACATGCAGTTAGAAAACAAGTTGGAAAAGATACAAGACAAAACATTAAAACCTCAAGGGATGGAAATACAACTTTCATCTTAGATCAATGATCAAAAGACGATGCTCATAAAATAAAATGACATTGTGAAAATTCTCTATCGACACCACCATCATAAAACCGATATCCTAAAAACGGGGAAATGTCAAAATATAATGGTACTAATGTGATCAAAGCTCCCGAGTTAAGATTAGTAGGGATTCCCAACAGTAAACAACAATTCAATTTGGGATGGATTGATTCGTCATTATATCGAAAGTTATGCTCTACACTTAGAATTTCGTATCAACATGTTTCATCAGCTACGATGTAACAAGGAACGATGCGACAACATTATAAGGCTTTGAGGACAAAGCCCTTCTAAAAGAGAGGTAATATTATATAACAAATATAACAAATATACGTTATATAAAATATATATATATATAACATTATAATAATAATATAACAATTAATATTAATATTATTAATATTAATTGTTAATAATAAAACTATTAATAATTAATTAAAAGTCAAGAGTCATGTTTTTACTTGAAAACGTACAAATCGGCTTATAAAAGTCTAAACATTAAAAATGTAATATCATATCTTATCTCATACTTTTATACATATATTCTTTTATCCAAATGGATTTTATATATTATTCCAAATATTCTGGTAGTATGTGTGTGAGAAAACTATTGTTCGGCTCATAACCCAAATCATTTTCTGAAATTAAAGAACTCTACTTGATCTACATTTCCATATAAATTTGTATGAAAATTTTGAATTGAAACTAGCTTAACCGACTATGAATGCAAACAAGTGAATAATGTAGATCTTAAATATATATTAACATTTAAATACAAAGGAAAAATTAATTAATAAGAGATATCTAAGTGCCAAGATTTGAACCCATATCCCCTTATAGGAATGCAAGGAAGTTCCTTAGGCCACACCCAACAACTAGATCTATGCATTAAACAAAAGCCCAAAACGCCATTTTTTTTTTTAAATCTCAATCAAATTTGCAACAACAAAACAACAATAAACATTAATAAATCAATAAAGTAAGAGAAAATAACAAGAAAAAATGAGAGAAGGAGAAGAAGTTAAGGGAGAATCCATTACCTTCCTCATGGAGGTTCCTCCACTAAGATTTAGTTTTCATGCATGAAACCATAAACTTGCAATGACAAAAGGACAATAAACATTAATAATTCAACAAATAAAGTAAAATAGGTAGAAAGGAAGAAGAAGGGAAGGGGAAAATCATTACCTTCATAATGGATATTATTCCATAAAACCTAGCCTCCATGTATGAAACCCTGAACCTCCAATAACAAAACACAATAAAATACAGCAAATCAATAAATGAAAAAAAGTAAAAGAGAAAGGAAGGAGGAGTGTTGGCACGCTTCGACTAACCCAGGTTCAACCTTCCATCCCAACCAACAAAACCCAAGGCATCGGTTCGACAGAGAATAACCCTGTTGGAAACACCTACAACGCAAGTGAAGACTCACCCAAGATATCTATATTTACTACAAGAACTAGGGTCCCGCCGTGCTAGAAGGTTATCTTTCCATGCCAATACCCGACAAACTACCCAATGATGCTGATGGATAAATCATCATCGACATATAGTATAAACAACAACATATGGAAACATAATACAATATTAATCACATTTACTAACACATTTAAAGTATTTTCATTCCATTTCATCATGCAAAACATAGATATTATCAGTCGCAACAAACTAGAAATCATCACATGGAAAATGAGCATACTCCATTCAAAAAAGAGAATTTAACATGGAAACCCATACATGATAAAACCACAAAATCACTCTTAATTTGGCATGAGTAGTGTCTTGAATGTTTTGGTCTACACACAAAACTTGCAGACATATCCCCAAAAATACATTACATTACATCCACACACACAACTTATGGAACGTAAATATATTACCTCAGTGACTCTTATTCATTCTTTACACTATAGTATACGAAATTTTGAACTTCTTCAAAACCTAACCTTAATCGGCCCCATCTTATCTTTTGACCCCCTTACGCCTAACCCTTTTACATTTTCGTAGGCTCTAATGTCTGACTTTACATCCCATGCCCATTACCCATAAGTGGAAAACCTTTATAACTAACTCTCAACATACATTTAATATTTCCCCAAAAAATTGCCCAACATTCCAAAGCTGACCATTTATGTTCCCTCTCCATCACAACCTTGCTTACACTTGAATGGACTTCTCAAAACTTATATACAAAACTTTATGTAACTTACTGTTGAGGCCTGGAAATTTGCAGGAGGCAACAGTAAGGGATTCTCCCCAATCAACATTCCCAACTAGCCCGTTGATTGTTTGGTATAGGGAATCCGTCCGGTTTGCGGTCCGGCTACCGTAGGTCAAAGTAACAAAAAGGGGTTACCGGTTGCGGCCCGGTCCACCGGAATTTGTAATTTTGACTTAAGAATGAAATGCAAGTATCTACCTAATTATGCAGGATGGTGAAGGATGCAAGGAGCATTCACAAAGTGATGCGCAGGTTCTTACCTCTCGTCTTAGGCTCACTAGCATCTGAGTCACACATGCAGCAATGAGATGAGCTAACTACCTATCTATTACCTACCTATCCCCGGGGAGCAAACTTGTAATTCAAGTGTGAGTAATGTGGGCGTGCACACATGATAAAAGCAATTACAGATAGCTGGCATTTACTTTTACAAGCATGGACAAATGAAAGATATTTCAACAACTAGATAGCTAATTGTTTATGATCAGCTTACATTAATCATGGTGGTTATTTCATAAAATAAATCAGAAATCATATAAACAAAGACATAAGTCGTAAAGTTAGAACGATCTCACGATTCATGGATACAATGCTGAAAAAAAAATAGTTCATCTTCCGACTATCCATGGCAAAACATTGAAATCCCACAGATCTTCTTTCAGCAGGCAAACTGTAAATTTTTATTGCAAAAGGAAATAGTTCTTCTTACAATACGTCATCACCAGTCTTACTGGGGAAAAAATCCCTTCTTCTCTCTACGCTTCCTACTTTTATACAAAAAGGTAAAATGGTTGGGCTGCCCAAAGTAACCTTTGGGCTTCCCAACCTTTTGCTTTCCCAATGCTTCATTTCTCAAAAACTTTTACAAAATTATTAAATTATTACAAAGTTGACCGGTCCTTTATGAGGAGGGTCCCGCTTGACTTTCTAGGAACTTCTTCCATGCTGCTGCTTCAGCAGCAAGGCCTTCAAAAGCGCATGGCTCCAGGAACTGAATGTTGATGTCAAACTTCTCAACTTGGTTCCTGATGGCCTCGATCCTTGCTGGGCTCAACCGAAGTTGATCTTATAGGAACTGCAAGCTAACGGCTGCGTGGCCTACCTCATTCTTCAGCGCCAGGTCATCAATGGCTTTAATCTACTGTGTTCTGGCCTCTGCATCTTGATATCTTTTCTGCAATATTTCCACAAAGGCCTCATGGTCCGAGAACTCCTCAAGCCTATGCTTAGCCTCTGTTTGACATCGGTTGTACGTATTCAAGAGCCTTCTGAAATATTCTGAGCAAGCTCCCTGTGTCCTTTTTACAGCCTTCTTGAAGTCTTCTGCAGTACTGATGGCAAACTCTACTAGGTTGTGATCTCTCTTGAGGGCTTGATGGTCTTTTACTGGTAGCCCTTCTGGAGTCTTGGAATCATCTTTCAGCCTTGCCATTCTGGCACTTAAGACTTCAAGAACATCCTGAGATCGATGAACGAAGTATGAGGAAGTTTCCATGATCTCTTCTAGCTTGCTGTCAATCTGAAGGACTTTGCACCTTTCTTCTTCCAGAGTGGTCTGCAGCTGCAGCATTTTAGCCTTCTGAGCCAGGATATGGTCTTTAAATGGCTGCAGATCGACTTGCTATTCCTTGGCTGCCTCCAGGTCAGCAGTCAGAGATGCTAGATGCTCTTTCAGTTCTTGGATCTATGAATCATTGGCCTCATAGATGATCTTCTGCTGCTCTTCCAGCTCTATCACCTTTGATAGTAAGTGCTCCTTCTCCTTCTTCAACCCTTGATCTTCTGCTTACACTTGCTCCAGTGTTCCTATGTAGCCTCCTGGACCTATCTTTCTTCATGGAGAACCTGCAAAAAATGGAGCCCTTAGACTCATTGTATCATACTCATTCGTTGCTCTAGGCCTGAAAAGTTTCCCTATTAGCATCATTCTTTTCATGGTTTCTATCAGGTCCATTTTAATGTTACTCAACCAGTCATCAAACACAAACACTTCGGGCTCCGGCAGATGGTAGGCCAAGGCTACATAACCAGGGCTGTACGCAGCATAACCTTGATCATTAACATCCTTCAAAATCATTGTTGAGACATCCACCCGAGGCAGAATCCATCCTATGACTTCCGGGCATGGGAAAAGTTCCGGCCTAGTGGCGACCTTCATGAGTGCCGATCTTTCGATGTTGGCGTAGATGGGTTCCTCTTCCAGCCCCATATCAGGCACCTCTCTTCTGGTGATGAGTCTATAGACATCCCCCCACTGATATTCGGGTTCAACACCAGAGACACATTGAGTGTCCCCATATATATATTCAGTCTTTGTTTCAGCTTCTGCTTGTGGCACTTATTCCACCACTGGGGCCTTTTTCTTTTGTCTTTTGGACATGGTAGAATTGACTTCTTCCTGCCATAGGTAACATGATAATATTGAGGCATCAAAATTGTAGACATTTCTATATCAGTGTGCAGTATTTATAGCAATTAGTCAATAAAACTAAGATACCAGTTTGCATAACCTAACTGAATTGACTAATAGGCTTATTATGCACATGTTAGTGTCCTTGTCTATAAGATGCAGCATTACTGCACGATATTGAACCATTCCATAACCATCTTTAAACTGCAACAAACTACATCGATATCCAATATGCCAGTCTCATGTGTTTAAGGTGATAGTAAGTAAAGAACCCAATGCATATATGTGCAGCTTAAAAGTTGCTTTAATCATTAGAACCATTAAAATGCAGCGTGTAGTACTCAAAAGTTTAGCCTGTGTGTATCAACAAAAGAGATGATCGAACGTAGTTATATGTGGCATGATTGTGGGGGTTCCCTATGCTTTTAACAACATATATCTTAGCAGGAATGGACACAATGAGGAGCCACGCCGTTTGCGGCAAAACAATTACATTAGTTTGACTACCCATGGTGTTCCAGGCTAAAGATCTACAAATCACAGCGGATTCTTTCCAACCAGCTAGGGTTTCAAAACAAGAAGTGCAGAACGGCGCGGCGAAACCAATGTTCGAGGGTGCGGATAAAATGAGGCCACAACCGCGAGGAAAACCCATAGGTAATGCAGAAAACGCCTATACAATCCCCTCTTCTGACACAATCATCACTATTCGGGGAAGCTTGGTGCAGATGGCGTAACGGCCATCTGCACCAAACCCCCATCTCTATATGCGGGGTTTACAATCAAGGCCGCGACCTAAATAATTTCTCTGTGAGTTAAAAACCGCCCCGCTAACTGTCAAAACTGACCCTCCCCTTACTTATATAGGCTTGAAAACAACGGAACTGGCAAACCGCTAGGGGAAAACTACAGCGACCCAAAACTGTCCATATAAGCTTTATCGCATGCTTCAAAGGAAAAGGAGATGGTGAAAATAACCTACCTGGCAAGAGTACGCAGCTGACGTGGAGATAACCGCCGAACACGGTGAAACACCTGGACCGAAAGTACTGCAACGGCGAAACGGGCGAGCGCGACAGATAACGGTAGAGCACACTAATCGACAACGATGGAATGATAAACAAACCCTATGACCTGCTCACATATATACAAAATCCACGCGTGCGACATAACATGTCGAACGGGAATCCATTCTAAATCGGAGGGTGAGAATGCGGAACCTTCCGCAACGGCGGAACGCCATAACGTCGATCCGTCCGCAATGTTGGGCGAGATGGGAGAACTCAACAATCGGACGTCGGAGAAAACTTGAATCGGAAGCCGAGAGTTTGAAGCTTTCCGCAACGGCGGAAGATACAATCATAAAAGTCTCCGTTCCGGTTACACACGTCGGACGTCAGGAGGATCTCAAGTCGGAGGACGGAAGTCCAAATCCCTCTGCAATGGGGGAAATTAACACAGTAAAAGGTTCCAACTTAAAAACTTGAAAGCAGTCGAAAAACACGTAAGTCGGGAGAAAACCGGAAGTCGACATAAAAAACCCATCTGCAACAGTGGGATAAAAGATTGAAAGAGCGTCCGATGCCCAATCAAAAAGTTCCCGCCATAAAATAAAAAGGGTCGGCAGTCGGAAGGTTCTGCAATCGGGAGGTGAAAACTTAAAACCAGCCGCAATGGCGGAAAACCAAAACAAAACAAATTCCGATTTCAACAAGCTTCAAGTACGTTCAACGGCAGCAATCCAACGGGTTTCCAAAGGCTTTCCAAGCCAATAAGTAGAGCAACCCAGGCATTAAAACAAACATTCTGAGAAATCGCTGCATCAAAGTAGGGAAGAAAATCAGGTCAATAAAAAACAAAGGAGGGTCCTAAAATTCCTAGAATTTTGGGAAATTGTTGCAGACGCAACACTTACCTAGGGCCAATAGGCCCCCAACACTCACATGTGATTCTTCCCAAGCCACTTCAGACATAAATTTCTATCATGTTCAACTTATCTTGAAAATATTTGAATATTTTCATGATATCCTTTGTATGTCGCTGAACATATTCCTTGAATTTAGCAATTGTTTCCACAAGTTCAAAACTTAGATGTTGTGAACTTTCTAGCTCAGTCAGCTCAATAGCTTGTCACACTTGAACATGCACTGAATGAATGGTCATTGTGACCTGCTATGCTTCAGCCTGAAGCTTCGCGGCATGATCAGTTCTTCATTGTTGTTGTGTCCATAGTTTAGCGAATTGTTGTTGTAAGACTTTGAGCTCAATTTCCTTACTCATCTTATCAACAAGGATAATGTTTTCAATGAGTTCCTTAACCTATCCAAATTGGACTCTGCTACATGAAGTTGTTCTATTATGTCATGTAGCTTAGCATCATCCATCAAGGCTTCCCATGCATGGTAAACCTATGCATATATTCCTCAGCAAAGAGTGCCTCGACCTCTTGAATTTGTTGTACATCCTCATCAACTACCTTTCTTTGCTCTTCTAGTACTTTAGGAGGTTTACTAGGAAGAATATTATCTTCTAATTCTGCAATTCTTTGTTGGAAGTAGGTAGCAACTTCCCCCAGCCTAACGACCCGAGCCTCGGGGACCATGTCGGGTGTAACCCCAACCTATGGAATTTTGTGGAAGGAAAAGGAGATAACTTACTCGAGTCTCTGCCTATCCTGCTGCCACCTTTGTGTCTGCTTATATGTCTCTTCCAACTAATTCTTGAGGAAATATATAGTGTTCTTTGACATCTTCAACAGATCATACACCGTGTGTTCACTTTCCTTAATTTCTTCGATTATAGTGTGTTGTATATTATGTAGTAAAAACATGGGTGACACAGAGAGGTCTATGCCGACATAAGCAATATCATGAATCATTCTATTGTAATATGGTGTTCCAAATTCAAGTTATTTAGGAAGCACTTGAACCTTATGATATTGTCATGGTGGTTGCATTTCAGTCAAGCGATCATCAAAAGGACTAGCTTCCTGTGACTACAAAAATTCCCAACTTACCACAATCCTGAATTTCTTTACCGCAACATAGAGAGTCTAAAGTAAGTCGATAACACTCTCAAACAATTTCGTGTGCCAACTATCAATATTTTGGTGTGTTTCATCATAAACCTTTGCTATTATGTTTTCCAGTAAGTTATAGTCATCATTAGTGAGCTCAATAAGGGGATCTCTGACGACCTTTTTCTTTTTGTAACTCTTTTTTTCTCTCTTCAGTAGCTTTCCTCTTTTCCCCCAAATCCAGATTTGTCACTGTTTCACTTGATTCCTCATCACTCTCATGATGTGATATAGGTGGGTTGTCTCCATCTTGTTCACCCCCTGATTGAGTCCTTGATGTTCCCTCCTACTGCAGTTTAGCTTTGACAGATAATAGGTAATCCGTAATAGGTTGTTTCCACTCTTCAGGCCAATACTGGATTATTACTTCAATTTCATCCTTGGATAACCAAAATGTTGTGGTTAACCATTGATTATGGGTGTCTCCCCGTTGTTGAAGATACAAATGGTGAGCCCCTGCAGTAAATTTTTTCACATTTCTTTACCGCTGGGCAGTTTGTGTGGCAATTCCGTATTGATTTCCACTATGATTCATTAGTGCAACAACATGCACGTAAAACTCAATATATTTTTTCCATTTTTCATCATTGATTCTTCTCCTTGTACCATAAATTCTGATAGCATGCCCCACGACACAATACATGCACTTCCATCCTGTGATAGTTGGATGGCTTGGCCCATGCAACAGAAGAAATCAATACTAGCAACCAAGAATCAGTGAAAGGGGTACCTTTTTCTTGTGCATCAATAGTGTCAGTCAATAATTCATTCAACACAAATGTGGACCAATTCATTTGGTCTCCAACAACATATTGCTCAACTACAACGATGGCACTAGTAGTGCATTGGTTCGGTCGCATCTTCCTCAATAACTTACTAGAAAATACCTTGGTCGCGAACCGAACACCTTGATCATTGATAGAAGTGATGTAAAACCCCCTCTTATCCCTATTAATATTGCACTTCTCTTTAATTTGAGAGATAAGGCTCGAGTATTTCTCCAGAAAAAAAAATGGTGTTGGATCAACTCTCGCTTTAGGAAACCTAGTGATAGATAATCTAAAGTCGACACCAATTGAAATACGGTTATCCAACCACAGACAGCCCTCATTGAAAACAAACTAATAGCTACTTCACACACAAATTAACCTTAGCAGTGTGACCTAAGTGGGGCATGTGCATCAACAAAAAAATGCCCAACTTATCAAACCCATGAGCCTTATCCATGGGGACCAACTGCATAGGTCCTCCTTCAACCAGTTACATTGAATTCATATACCTAGACAACTTTAGTTTAGGAACTTCCTTAAGCCATGGTCAGAAAATGTTAGCTTCTTCAAATTAGGCATAATGTATGTCGTGACATGCACACCTCGTGGGATGACTGGATTAACCAACATATACTTGGAATTCTTGTGAATGAGCACATTGGGAGAATCATCCTTCTGTGGTGGAATATAACCAGGAAGTATGGTAGCTGAACCAAACCTTGAATATTCAATGTCGTGTGTAGCTTTAAATCTTTTTTCAGGAAGAACAACCTGACCAACCATTCACTTCTTCCTCGGTGGATTTACAGAGGATAGTCGCAAGACAAACTTTGGTGCCTCCTTGACAATGGATATGGCAGGTGGAGCCTCCACATGTGAACCTCTAACGGTGCTTGAACTTGACACAAGAATCTCCATTGTAGAAATCTTCAAACACAATGAATTGCAAACAATAATTTTTGTCAATAAAATTCAAACTTCAACATAATGAGGCAACTGACTTACATTTGGAGGTGAAATAGTTCTATGCATGTAGCAAGTCATCCAATCACATGGGTCTGCAACAAAATGAAAAAGGTGGTATCTAATCCCTTCACACTCTAAAATATTTCTGGCCATTTATGAAAAAGTGCCACTAAATCCATCACTTCACTTGTCATAAAAGTAGGCAATTACTATGCATTAATTGCGAACTTGACACAAAAGCACGCCACCAAAATATACTATGACCCAAATTTAACTACGACAAAACTTGAGCTTGTGACATAAATTTAACTTGCAATAGACCTTAACTTATGATAGACCTTACACAGAATTCAAAGGACAATTTGAAACCTATACATAAGAACTCCCCCCCCCCCTCACGCTTTTTTTTCTACATAGAAGTTCAGTCAATACCGACTCAATCGAGCAATGTACGCCTATCCCTATAATGTTTTATCCAACTCCCATTTACCAATTCGTCAAATAGTGTACCATCTAACTTCTGTAATTGAACCACACCCCCATCAGTAACATGAATAACAACATATGGTCCCAACCAATGTGTACAGATCTGACCAATATGTTTCAAAAGCTTACTATCATAGAGAAGAACAAAGTTACCCGAATGGAATTGCTTGAAATTAATGTGGTGGTCATTCCAAGCCTTCTATCTCTCTTTCTCGACTCGCTGATGATAGCATGCAATGAAATGATCTTCTTCCAATTGTAGTAGCTGAGATAATATTTCTTCGATTGCACCCACATATTTCATCTCAATAATTGTAGCTATTCTTAGGTTGGGTACAATATATTCCATTGGAATAACAACCTCCTTCCCATAAACTACTTGGAATGGAGTGTGCCCTATAAATTTCTTACATGTCATACAATAATCCCATAAAATTGTGGGTATTTTGTGATCCTAATCATCATGATTGAAATTACATATCTTAGTTAGTGCATGCTCTAAAAATTTGTTATAGGCTTCGACATTTCCATTTTCTTATGTATGATATGGCATTGTCTTCGTGTTTTGGATCTGAAATTCTTCGGTTAATTTCTCAATAAATTGATTAAAAAAGTGCATACCCTAGCCACTTACTAAAATTTTTGGACAACCAAGCCTAGTCACCACATGGTCAAACAAAAACTTGGTAGTAGTCGATGCAGTACAATCTCTTACTGGCGCTTCTTCAGCCCATCTAGTTAAATAATCTATTGTGGTAATTATATATCGCACATATATATCGCACACCTGTGACCTATCCATTTACCTAGTGGATTAATAGGACCCACAAAATAGACATCCCATTTATCAAACACCTACAAAGTTACATGTGGTACCAACAACATTTCATCCCATCGAGATGGTTTCCCTGAGTGTTAGAAAACATCACAACTGCGACAATAATCCATAGCATTCGAATGAAGGGTAGGAAACCATAATCCTTCCTATAAAATATTGCATGATGTTTCTTTCCCTCCATAGTGTCCCCCTATTATGCCAACATGAGCTTCATTCAAAACCATCATACGCTCATGTTCCAAGACAAAGCAGAAGGGTATCTCATATGGTCCCATCTTATATAATTGTCCAAGAATCAGCTGAAAGACTGCAGCTTTAACAACCAATTGTTTCTTCTGTGTTGTGCTAAATCGACCTTTTGGTGCACTCCCCATAGTCAAGAAATTCACAATGTATTCATAATAGTCATCAAGCATTTTTACTACAAATAGTTGTGCATCGGGAAGATTATCATCTAAACTAGTCGGTTCTTCCCCATTTTATAACCTTGAAAGATGGTCAAGGATTGCATTCAATATTCCTCACATTAGAACAATTTCAAGATCAAATTCTTGGAAGAGAAGAAGCCATTGGTAGATATTCCCCCCCAACACTATCTTATTGACCCAGTCTTTCAAAGCAGGATGGTCTGTAAACATATTAATGTGACCACCCAATAAGTAGTGTCAGAATTTTTGGAGTGCATATACTATAGCAAGTCCTTATCACTCTGTCGTCGTATAATTTTTCTCTGCAGTCAACAGCTTTCTACTAGAAAATTCAATAGGGTGATCAATAAAACCCTCACTCGGTTGTTTAAACACTGCTCCTAGTGCAACATATGATGCATCAACATGCACATGAAATTATTTTCTCCAATCTGGAAATACTAAAATAGGTGTTGAAACCATATTCTCTTTAAGGATATCAAGGCTCTTTTGACATTGCTCATTCCACTGAAATTTAACATCTAATTTCTTCAATAATTTACCCATTGTAGTAGTGATCTCTACATATCCCCTGATAAGTTTCCTGTAGTAACCGATATGACCTAGCAAAGTACTTAATTATTTTACCAATGATGGTGGGGGTAGATCGACAATGATTGCAATATTCACAGGGTCCATCAGTATTCCCTCTCGACAGACAACATGACCCAACAAGATACCAAGGGGGGCACAAAAAGTACACTTCTTTGTATTTAAAGAAATTTAAAATTTTCTACACTGTTCAAGCATCATCAAAATAGACTTCCATATGTTTATGAATATTTTTTTTAAAAGCAACTACCACTATCCTAAAATAAGTAGCAGGAACATTCTTAAGTCCGAAAGGAATTACTGTGTACTGGAAGATGAACTTTTCACCCTCAAAACCAAACTCCAAGATCTGGATGAAGAAATTCTCAGCCTCCATCTTTAGCATTCATCCATGAACAATAGATGACAACCAGAGTCTTCTACAAAGACTGGGTTCTCTTCTTCCAGCAATTTTTGTGGGCGAGAGCTTGATTTTCCTTGCTTTGATGGTGATGATCTGAATGGATGAATATACAAGGAAGAACATTATTTTAGTTTGCATAACACTTTTTATGTCAACAAATTCCTACTTGCATCCTTTCATTTGGAACATGAAGCCCTTTAATGGTTATGTTCGTACAACAAGGCTCATGAAGAGCCAAAATGGACATATTTTTGTCAACTCCTTTTGCAATGATTTGGCCTAATGCTTTTGATGACTTTACTGGAGCACTCACTAAAATTTTCCAAACTGGCACTGTGAGAGATTATCAGATAGAATTTGAGAAACTGGCCAATCACATAGAAGGATTGTTTAATCCATTCTACAAGAGTTGTTTTATCATTGGTGTGAAGGATGCATTCCAATCTGAGGTTAAAATGATTTTCCTAGCACAATGATGGAAGCCCTAGGTTTGGATGAGTTGGAGGAGGACAATATCATAGATCAACAACGCTCTAAATCCACTTTTGTTCGATTCAGAAATATGGTTTCCCAAAGATCTTCAATCACACCAGCTCCTACAACCAATCCTATCAAGCATTTGTATAAAGTCGCGATGTAGGAACATCGAGAAAAAGGACTTTGTTATAATTGTGATGAGAAATTCACCCGGGCATAGAGATATTCCAAGCAAAATCTCTATCTCTTGGATGTGGATTCTCCGCCTGCACCTACAATTTTTGAAGATGATCAGGTCGAAATTCAGCAGTTGCCTGTTGACCCTCCTTCTCAAGGAGACCACCCAGAGATATCTATCCATGCATTTTCTGTAGTCACCACCCCAAAAACCATGCGAGTCAAGGGTTTATTCAAGAATCTTCATCTTACAATACTCATTGATTTTGGTATAACTCATATTTTCATTGACCCTCAGATCGCCAAACAGGCTAATTGTTTTGTCCATCCTTGCTCCAAATTTGAAGTCATGATTGCCAATGGGGGCACCTTACCTTGCAATGGGAAGTTTAATAATGTGTGTATCTCTATTGGAGATTATAACATGCACTCTGAAATGTTTTCCTTGTGCTTATGCGCATGTGATGTGGTTTTGGGTGCTTAATGGTTATGCCCACTTGAACCCATTATGGGATTTTGCTGAACTTTGGATGTAGTTTTTAGTCAATGGGAAAAAAAAACATTAAAGAAATTAAAACCAAGATCTCTCATCATCATCAGTTCACATCGTGTGGAAAATATCCTTAGGAAGAATTCACATGGTGTCATGACTCAACTCCATTCCTTTTAGATGCAACCATCAGTGTTCTCCACTACATCCTTAGATCTACAACAAATTTTGGATCAATATTTTGCTAAACCAGTAGGATTTCCACCTTCAAGACCAAAGGACCATCATATTCCACTCCTTCCTATAAGATTCCCTCCCAACATCATGCCTTATCGCTACCCATTTCACCAAAAGACAGAGATTGATATGCTCGTTCGAGACTTACTAAAGCAAGGTAATATTCGCCCTATTACGAGTTCCTTTTCTTCACGAGTTCTTATTGTCCGAAAAAAATATGGATCATGATGTCTCTGCATTAACTTTTGAGCATTTAATCACATCATAATCAAGGATAATTTTCCAATTCCTGTTGTTGATGAGACCATTGAAGAGTTTCATGGTGCTCATTTTTCTCCAAGTTGGATCTTTGTTATGGGTATCGCCAAATTCAGGTTGATGAGGATGATATCCCTAAACAACGTTCTACACACATGATGGCCACTATGAGTTTTTGGTCATGCCCTTTGGCCTCACTAATTCTCCTTCCACATTCTAGGCACTGATGAATAAAATATCCCATCCCTAGTTGCGAAACTTCATTATGGTCTTCTTTTATGATATCCCAATCTATAGTAAAACATGGGATGAGCATCTCCATCATCTAGATCTTGTAATGCAACGTTTATGTGATCATCA
Source organism: Pseudotsuga menziesii (assembly GCA_001517045.1). Lineage (NCBI taxonomy): Eukaryota > Viridiplantae > Streptophyta > Pinopsida > Pinales > Pinaceae > Pseudotsuga > Pseudotsuga menziesii. The sequence continues at coordinate 847,592 of LPNX010369345.1, read as the reverse complement.
TATCCGTGCCAAATAGTCTAAATTTGTTTTTGAATAGGAGGAAGTAGAGTATCTCGGGCATATTGTTTCAGCGCAAGGGGTTTGTGTGGATCTTTTCAAAATAGATGCCATGAAAAAATGGTTGCATCCTTACTAAATCAAGAGCCTCTGTGGTTTTTGGAACTGAATGGATACTACCGCAAGTTTTTCAAGTATTACGGGAATATTACATCTCCATTAACATATCTATTGAAAACTGATTCTTTTACATGCACACATGCTGTTGAGTGTGCATTTGACAAACTAAAACAAGCTATGTGTACCATAGATGTTCTAGTTATGTTCTATTTTTTCAATGCCTTCACTATTGAGAGTAATGCTTGCGACAATGGACTTGGTGCTATTATCCTTCAAGATGAACAGCCCATTGCATTCACCAGAAAAACCCTTTCCAGTGATAATTTATCTGCCTCTACATATGAGAAGGAAATTATGGATATTTTGCATGCAGTATAGAAGTGGCGGCCATACCTATTAGGGAATCATTTTTGCATTAAGACTGATCACCAGAGTATAAAATATTTCCTGGAACAACGAGTCTCATCCCCAACACAAAATAAATGGGTTATCAAACTCATGGGCTATGACTATAACATCACTTACAAGAAGGGTAAGGACAATCTTCTGGTGGATGCTCTTTCTCGCACATTTGATGACCACGTTTCTCTTTCAATTGTTTCTATTCATATTCCAAATTGGTTGCAATATGTTCAACAAGGCTATGTCAATGAATCTTCATTATCTGAAATAATCCAATGGTTGTACAATAACCCTTATGTTGTACCACATTACTCTTGGAATGGTGCTTCTCTGAGATACAAGGGTTTTTGGTGCTTCCCTAGAGCACAGATATTCAACGGGTTGTACTATACGAACTCCATGCTTCTCCGTTGATAGGGCACTCTGGGTTCCTCAAAACATATGAGAAGGAACGACGTAACTTCTTTTATAAGGGAATGAAAAGGGAAATTCAACATATGGTGGTTGAATGTGATACCTTCCAGCGCCACAAGGGTGAAACGACACTCCTTTAGGGATTGATCGAACCCTTTCCCATCCCTACATGGATTTGGACAAATATTTTGATGGATCTCATTGAAGGGCGTCCTAATTCTAGAGGGAATATAGTGATCTTGGTTGTGGTTGATCGCCTCTCCAAATATAGTCATTTTTGTGCCCTCAACCATCCATATACTGTCTCCTCAGTCACATAATATTTCATGGACCAAGTCCTCTATATTCATGGAATCCCTTCATCCATTATCTCAGAACGTGATGCAACTTTTACAAGTCATTTTTGGACAAAACTATTTCGCCACACAAGCACCAAACTGAATATGAGTTCAAGGTACCACCCACAAACAGATGATCAGACTAAAGTTATCAACAAATTTTTGGAAACTTATCTTCATTGCTTCACCTCTAAACAACAACATCAGTGGGAAAAGTGGCTTCCTCTCGTTGAATGGTGGTATAATGCCTCCTACCACACTGCATCTAAAATGACTCCATATGAAGTTATCTATGGTCATGCACTGCTAGTGCTCCTTCCACACACCCCCAAAAATTCACCAATTCAGGTAATTCACACGGTTCTTTGAAACCAAGATCGTATTCTTCACATTTTGTAGGACAATCTTCACATGGAAAGAAACCAAATGAAATAACAAGCCGATCAACACCGTTCTGAGCGCACTTTTCAAGTCGATGATATGTTTTTTCTTTGTCTACAGTCTTACAAGAAATCCTCCTTGAAACTCAAAGGGAATCATAAGTTGGCTCCAAATTTCTATGGGCCATATAAGGTTCTTCAGAAGATTGGGTTCGTTTCTTATAAATTGGAACTTCCTCTTTCTTCTTGCATTCACCCAGTATTTCATGTCTCTTGTCTTAAGAAAGTTATTGGCACCAACATCATAACACAAACTATTTTACCAGAACTGGATAATGAAGGATCCATCATTTTGGAGTCGAAGGCCATCCTCAATAGACACACTTGTAAGATTTGCTCTCAATCCATAACAGAGATATTAATTCAGCGGCACGACATGCAACTAGAGGATGCTACATGAGAATCAATCCTTCAGATTCAACAACAATTTCCACAACTAAAGCTCCGAGGAAAAATATTTTCTAAGAGGGAGGGTATGTCAGCAACCCGTGGAAACACTTCTCTTTACTTTGTTAGTATATTGTTGTTGGACACATATGCTTTGTAAGTCATCTCATGAGTATATTGTATTATCCCACATTCATGGGGAGTAATAGTTGTTTAGATTAGACATATTAGTATATGAGTACATGTTGAGGCCAATGAAGGCATCCAAGAGTTATTTGTATTGAGCTTGCTCAAAGGAGGTTTCCCCCTCGAAGTGGCCTGCAATCAATAAATTCCTTATGTGTTCTGCTATTTCTGTTATATTGTGAATTATCATTATTTATTGTAGGACGTTTATCCCAGCATGAGTCATTTCTTGAACAATTTTTTCTGCACACACAACCTACAGACATATCCCTATAACTCCATTACATTACATCTGTGCACATAGTTTGCAGACCGACTATACATTACCTCCATAACCCTTATTCATTCTTCGCACTACAATATGAAACATTACATACTTTTTCAAAACTTAACCTCGACCGACTCTATCTTATATTTCGAACCTCGTAATCCCAACACTTCTACATTTCAATAGGATTTTATGGTCGATTTTACATCTCACACCCACTACCAATAAGTGGAAACCTTTCTAACTAACTCATCGCATATATTTAATATTTCCCCAAAAATTGTCCAACATTCTGGAGCTGACCATTTCCGTTCTTGCTCTGTCATAGTGTTGTTCACATATCGACCAGACTTCTCAAAACTTATAGACAAAAAATTATGTAAGTTACCTAGGGCCAACAAGGAGAAGGAAATGAATAATCCTCCACGAACCTAAAACCCAAGCCTCCATGAGGCTGCAACCCTAAGAAACGAACCTCTAGGGGTGAAAGGAGATCGAGGGAGAATAGAAGAGAAGAGAGAATAAATGATAAATAATGAAAAAGTAGGTTTTAAGAAGTTTTTATGAGGAAAAACAAGAGTTTCTCATTCAAATAATACAAAGGTCCTCACACTCTTGAGGGATGAGACAAGTGGCTTATTTTTTTATTTTTTTAAATTTTCTTCTTTTATTTAATTACATAGAAAATTCAACCTTAAAAATGAAGTTAAAGTAAGTGTTAAAAAGATAACTAAACTTATGCTTTAAAAAAAACTATCTCTGACTTTAAAATTGATACTATTACTATTAAACTTTTCATAAATTAAAAAAATATATGCAGATATAGCTAACAAATCCGAGTTGATTGTTTTGGGTTTTCAAACTCACTTGGTAGGTTGTATTTTGGACAATCTTGGATGATATAGAATGGTGATAGTCTTTGGCAATAGGTTAAATTTTTTATCTGTATTTCTACGATAAAAACAGAATATAGATTGATATAATGGTAGCCAAAACCATTATATTTGCTTGTAATAAGTCCTTTGTCTAATGAAAAAGGATTGAACTTTTTTCTTTGAAAAAATACATTATTAAAACCTTTATATCAAACATATATGATATCTATACTAGTTTTTTAATCATGCAAAAATCTTACTAACATTTGAAAATGTAGTACGGTAATTTCAAATTCCATGGTAGCGAGATAGAATGCGGAGGTCAACTAGATTATTAAATCACTGGTGGGACCTGGGCCTCATACACTAATATAAAGTAAGAAAATGGTATTGTGTCTCTTGCTTAGTCTTTCAATACATAAAGTTGCATACTTTTGAAAAATGTTCATTTGAGGGGTCTAACTTCCTCAAAATGTTCATTTGAGGGGTCTATTGGAGTTGTCTAACTAGGAGACTTTTTGACTTTCAGGTTGATTTTCTATTGGAATCCGGTGAATTTAATCTACAAAATCTGTAATTTTTATTGTTTGTTAGGCAATTTCAAGTTCAGAAATGAAATCATGTAATCATGTGATAGGACAACCCCAACACCCCACTCTCTAAGATGTAGTAGTGTTTATTGGGTGTTTTGAAAATTCTGTAAAAATTTATGGCCAAAAACTGAAAAAACCAACCGGAAACTAAGGTCAAAAAGTTCCCTGTTTAGACAACTCGGTCTAAATTCCGTGGCATATATCATAATAAAGTTATGATATTCAATGTTAAAAAATGTAAATTTTTTATTTCCTTTTAATTTTTTTGTGATTAGAAAACCATTTTTGAGAATATTTTTTTCTAAATTTTACGACTGACACACATTTAAAATAGTTGTTAAAATTACTAGGGATTTTTAAAATAGGTTAGGTGGATTGATGATAGTATGGTGTTATGTTTTCTTTTATAGTTTAAGCTTTTCTAACCATATGTGTTTTTTTCTCATAAGATGCTTGGGTTTATATTTGTAATCATGGTTGGGACCATGCATAAATCATGTCAACTTTTGTAAAATAAATACATTTCCTCATTATATTTCACTCGAAAGACTTTAATTCATTTATGATATTTCATGACATTCTAGACTATAGATTCTAATTTTAGCGTTGTAAGTTTATATTACTATATTTTAATAATAAAACATGTTTAACACATTGTAAAAAGACAAAGCTTCTTAAAAAAAATTGTAAAGTATATATATAACTCAAATGCCAACCTCTTGAGGCCTGGAAAATCGCAGGTAACACCGGTTAGGGATTCTCCCCAGTAAACGTTCTGAACTAGCCCGTTGCTATTTGGTATGGAGAATTCGTCTGGTTTACGGTCCGGCTACCATAGGTCAAGTAACAAAATCAAAGGTTTTACGGATTACGGCCCGGTCCACCGTGTGTATTTTTAGTTTTTTATGTTTAAGTATGATGTGCAAGTGCCTAACTAAGAATGCAGATTGATAGAGAATATGAGGAGCGATCACAATGTGATGCGCAGGTTCTTACCTCTCCTCTTAACTCTCTCGCATCTAAATCACACACAGCAAGAAACTAAAACTAACTATCTAACCTATCCCTAGGGAGCAAGATTATCATTTATCAATGAGTAATGTGTTTCTACGCTTGCATTAAGAAAAATCACAGATGGTTGATACTTATTTCAAAACACATGAACATTAATAGATATATGAAAAACAAGATAGCTCATTGTTTATGAAAAGCCTTCATTACTCATAGTGGAAATTTCATAGAATAAACTAGAGTGCATTCATAACAAGAACATAGGTTCAAAGAGTTAGAATGATCTCATAGTTAATGGATGCAAGCTGAAAACAAAATAGTTCACATTCAACAGATCCATAGCACAGCATTTGAAAAATTCCACCAAGCTTTCTCCAACGGGAAACTTGTAATTCTTTATTGCAAAAGGAAATAGTTATTCTTACAACATACTCTCACAAATCTATCTAGGAAAAAGTCCTCTATTACATCTAACTTTCCTATATTTATACAAAACAGCAAAACCTTTGGGCTGCCCCTTGTGACCTTTGGGCTCTCCCTGTGACATTTGGGCTCCCCCCCAACTGTTTAATCTCACAAATTTGTCTTTTAGTGGGTGTTGTACAATACATTATATTGAATTAAAATTTAATAGCACTTTTATAAAGAGAGACCAGCTTGGTTGCTGATGAACTTTTCCCAATCCTGGGCCTCTACTGCTATTGATTTGTTGAGATCTTAGACCCTTACTTTCTTCTTCTCTTTCTTCATCTCTGCTTCTTCATTTTCTTTCTCTTTCTTCCTTGCTGCCTCCTTTCTTCTGCTTTGTCTTCTAGACATATCTTCTCTACAGCAGCAATCACCCTATCATGAATAACCAAAAAACTGTATCAGTACATTTACCTTCTCCGTATGCATTCTGTAAAATAAACTATATACAGTGTTAATGCATGAAAAATTGACAAAACAAAGAAATCCTGCGTGTTTGTGTCTTGAAATCCACTAAATCCATTGTCCAAACTAAAATCACAAGCTCAATAAAAAGACTCTTTACCTCAATCCAGGCCACATTTGGACTAACTCGAAATCATGAAAGCATGAATCATAAAAATGTAACCACCAAATCTGAACCCTAACTTGTGCTCTTCATCTCAAAGAAACTTAGACTCGACCAAAACCCACGGAAAAACTTCGCCATCATCAAATAAGGTAAAAGCACACAAAAAAGGTGGGAAAAACCTTCTCGGCAAGCAGAACTAATAAGCATCGGGCGAAAACAAAATTCTCATCAGTGGGTGGAAGCACTATATGCCGGATGGTTAGTTCACTAAGCCGCCGCAACGGCGGAAACCATATAGACTACGGATTCCGCGGAAAAATAAAATGTCGGTGAAATAAAACACTAAAAGCTGTCGCACATGCATCGGAGATCGAAACACTACCCACCAAACACATCGGCATCGACGACCAAGAGGACTAACCATAATGCGTCGGCAGAATAGTTCACTAGAAAGCCGCAATGGAAGAAGACAATCAAACTATGGCTTCCAATCAAAGTCATATATCGTTCCAATAGTGAAGAAACAAAAATAATGAAAAGCAATAAACCACGGAATCGGCAATGATAACAACTAATCCGTCAGAACGTTTTCCATCTACCCTATGAAACGGCGGTGACTTAGAAGACTAATGCTCCAATAGTGATAAAACAAAAACACCAAAAGTCAAAAGTAAAAGTTTTTTGAAAAATAAACCAAGGAGATAAAAACCCATCGGCAAAAAACATGACTTTCCATCGAGACGTTCATTAGTTGGCTTCCGCAATGGCGGCTGTGTAGAGAACTACGGCCCCGATTCATACATAAATAGACTTTCGATAGCAAAAATTTATCAAAAAACAAAGCATTAAGTGTTCAAAATATTCTTGGCTGGGCAGCGATGAAAAAAGCTCGTTTAACCTCTGAAACAACGGCAACATAGATAACTAAAGTTCCGACTCAAACTTCAACTGACTTTCGATAGTGCTAAAACAAAATCATCGACAGAGCAAATGTTAAAAAATAAACAAACTCCATAATCAAAAGCTTTGGCTAGACAAAGGCAGATTTAGATCATCCAACTTCTGAAACGAAGGAAACAATTGACCTCAATTCAAACTCAAGAAAATCCAAATTTGTAGCAGAGCGAAAAAACATAGTTTAGGAAACCAAATAAATCCAGGCAAGATAAAATCAAAAGGAGGGTCCAAAATTTTTCAAAAGTTTGGGAAAAAATTTGCAGCTACAACACAACCCTAATATCTTGAGGTTGCATATATATCACTCTTAAGGGATGGGAGGCTTATTTTCAATGTTAAGAAACATTACAACAATGTAGATAGAGGGTGCAAGGTAAAGGTGCAATGTGGAAGATGTAGTCTACAACCCTTTCTTTGGAGGTGAAGACAATGTTTCAGGGGCATCCAACATGCAACACACTATAAAAACTAGTGTTTTGCAACATCACTATTGTATGGACTAGTTCTTATATATATATATATATATATATATATATATATATATATATATATATAGAGAGAGAGAGAGAGAGAGAGAGACATATCAAGGGATTAAATACTTGCTAGCAATCTTAAGAAACACTATAACAATGTAGATAGATGTTTCCATGTAAAGTTGCAATGTGGAAGAGGTGGTCTACAACCCTTATTTTGGAGGTGCAATGTTATAGGGGAATCCAACATGCAACACTCTATTATAAAAACTAATGTTTTGCAACATTATGGTTGTATAGAATAATTTATGCAAAGGAGCATATTTTCTCTACACTAGAAGATCATATATTCTTATCGCATAAGAATAGATTTGGAAAAAGACATCAACAATGCTTGGCATGCTAAATCTTCTTTATGCCAACAACACCACCCTTAGTGGTGCATCATCGTTAGCCTATGCCAAGTGATTTGAGGCTAGACCACCTATAAGTATGTCCAACATCTCTAGCACAAGTTCATCAGTTATCGCCTCAACAATAACTCATAGCACCACACCACAACATAGAGGGGCAATGCATATACCATAATGGGTGATGAACCTTAACTAGTTCAAAAAAAGGAAACATTCTCAAGGAAGTGGTCAAAGTTTACTAGTTTAGTGCACACCATGGAAAGCCCAATTTCCAAGAATGACACAATGATCATTTTTGTACGTTGTGCATAAGGTCAACTGTTAGGTTCTAGTTTAAATAGGCATTTGATAAAATATAACTTGTGTAAATATGTATCTCATTATTTGCAAATCTCTTAGTATGTTAGACTAGTTTAGATCAAAGAGTTTTTTTTGTATTCTTTTATTTGGAGCTTTCTTTTATATTTCCCTTACCTACACAACTTCAAGCATAAAGTGTCACTGTACACTACTACATATCCAACTTAGTTTAGTAGCTCTCCTTGTACTAAAAATGGTATATAATTCAAGAAATATCAACGTTTCATGAAACTAAATATCTTTGGATTACTTCAATCATGTTCTCTAATTTATTAATATATGCACACAAATAAGTTGACATTTGCCACAACTATTTTAAGTATATTTTTGTGCAGCATAACACTTTCTTATGTTTTTTTATGTGTTTGATTGTAATATCTACAACGAAAACTATGTTTCCTTGCATGATGATCTCAATATCTTCTCTTTTCTCTCTTATGTTAGAACCTTATTGGAGGATCTTAGTCAACTACACCAAGAACTCAACTAAGCAATGCAATAGGATGAGTTGAATTGAAGTACACAATGTAGTTACCTAAGAAGTGGAGTCAATCGATTTCTCAAGCTAGTTATGGTAGTGATAATAATTAGTATAAATAGATATAATTGTAGATAGTTGTTATTGAGAATTAATAAAGACTACTTATTGCTCTCTCTCTCTCATTGTTGTCAAGGATTAATAAAGACAACTTATTGTTATCTCTATAGCTCTCTCTCTCTCTCTCTCAAGAAAGTAGAAATAAAATACTTAGTGAATTATTGCAATTGTTCACAAAGGAATGTGATGTTTCTTGCTTAATGGATTTCATGTACATGGTAAAAAACAATAAAATAAATGACAGAATAGCCAAGAACTTATGTCGACTAAATAAAAAAGATAAACTTTTTATCAACCGCATAGTCAACCTAGAAGTCGAAGGATATCTTATTTCACAAGTTGTTCTCAGCTTTGGATCACAAGCGGATTTAATGACAAGAAGCATATGGAAAAAACTGGGTCGGCCATAGCTTTCAGAATCAAGAATATTCATCAAATTGGAAAACCAAGGCCTAATTGAACCTATAAGAGTATGGAAAATGTACACACAGTCATGGAAATAACCACACAAGTTGACTTTGATGTAATTGACTCTAAGGAAGGATCTAAATCATTCCCAACACTAGTTGATCAACCTTGGGGACAAAAAATGAAAACTTCTATTTCCTTGGAAAAAGATAGGATGAAATTAAAAGGGGAAGGAAAAAGGTCTATCGTACCCATATATCTGTCTCAAGGAAAACCTTGGTCTGTAACCAGCAAAAACTACGTAGACATAAGACACCTATATCAAGTCATGCAAAACAATTAATTCTCAGTCGAGCCAAATGAAAATGGAGAATTATACCTGGGATCTCCTGTATCAGCTAATCAGATCTCAAATTTAGAATTCTATGACTGGAAAAATAAAAACAATGAAGCTAAAGCTCGTGAGTGCTGGAAAATCAAAGCTATTCGTCGCCATTTTGTGTGTAAATTGTTTTCTATCACATTCATACCAAAAGAATTCGAAAACAAAGATCAAGAGTATATAACACTAGCGCCAACTAGAAATTAATCGACCAACTTGCCACCACCTCGATAGAAAGAATAAGAGTTTCCATCCATAAGCATCAATGAAGCTTCTAAGAATGAAGGAGAACAAGGACAACTACAGAATCTAGTCGAAACTTTCACAGGCCAATATACTCAATGATAGGACACTCATCAATCCCAACTACAAACATGGATGATAAATTCTACATATTTCATCGATTGTTATATGGTGGAAAGAAGTTAACATCACAAACAAAAATTCCTAAGTTCATACAAGGTCAAGATCCAGTCGACCACATAGAATTTTGTGAAACAAAATGGAAAATATTCGGCTATGGAGATAAACGATCATGGGTACACATGTTTTTGAATGTGTTGGACAACCTACCCAACAAATGGTAAAAAATTAAAGAAGTAAGCGGTGAAACATTTAACTAACAATCCTTAAAAGAAAATTTTATCAATAAATTTTTATTTTCCACTACACGGGCTCATCTTAAGGAAGTTGTGAAAGAACTACAGAGTTTTATTAAACCATCATACCAACTAGAGTGTGTTGATGGAACATCATCCGACCATCATCTAACTTTGACTTGCAACAACATAACAACCGACCAAAAGAACCAATGTTGACTTTCGAAATGACTATACTTAGAAACTAAAAATGTCCTAGGTAAGAGATTTAGATTGAAAAGAGATCATTGTAATATTATACACCTAGTTAAGTTTGTTATGAAAATATATACCAAACCTAAGGAAGAAAATATAGATCCAAGGAAAAAATATTTCCCTCCATCTTTTATAGAATTTAAAGAAGGAGAACGACAGATTAATGAGTCACAATCCCTAGAGTGGATGAACACGTAAATTAAAACCAAATAAGTATACATATTTAATAAACCTAAATAATATTTTAGACTCACAAACTCTCTTACATAAATCTTTAAAACAACTAGCTCACAAGTGGATAAATTAACAAGCTGAGTGAGGGAATAAACCGTGGTTTAGGTAAGAATAGTAAGGAAAGGAAGGATAATTATTTTTCAGGTTCCTAGGAACATGTATGTTGGGCCCTTTTAGTTTTTGAACATCATCCAAGCTGAAGTCTACTACCAGGATTCTGGGAATCCCAACCTGTGCCAACTAAAACCTTTACAAAACAGTCTCCAACAAACTAGTGGATATGAGAAGGATTAAGGAGACTTATAGAAATATTTTATATATGTATATATCATTTTTTCCAAGTTTATACGGAACAAAAACAATAAAAAAGGATTCTAAATATCACAATTGTAAAACTAGCTCTTAAGATAGCTCACTAATTTCATCTTCTGGATTTCCCAAATAGGTAAAGGAGGATATTAATTATATATTTCATAAATTGTATACTTATATAAACATGTTAAGAACATATCATAACAATAATGACTGAATTTAGTGAAACATAGGTCGATTTATGCATCATATAGTAAAACTAGTCAATTCTAGGTGCAAATCTAGACAAGGTTGGATTAAACCATGTAAAATTCATTCATACTGATCCATATTGTTATAAAAATTAGAGAGAATAATATTAACATCATTAACATCTATGGGAAGTTGACATAACTCTCAGGAATGTCTTACATATCCTTCTTTAGCAAGATGCATCAATACAATGCCTTGGGAAGCTACAATCACTAAAAATCTCGTAGATTCAAACCATCATATGTATTCAATAAATGGAAGATTTAGGATATGATATATACACATGAAATACTATCATTAATGGCTGAAATCCATTAATTCCCACTCATAACTCCTACTCCATTGCTCATACAAGAAAATAAGCTCAGCTAATCTTCAAGATTCGGATGGGAGACTCTCTAGATCTGCAAGGGAATTCGAATAGACTTGAGGATGAATTCATGAAATACAAAGAAAATCCATTAATGGATGCACCATATTCATTAACAAAGGTTTAATAAGAATACTAAGGTTCACATCACCCAAATCTCAGTTGAGGCACATCACTCAACCATTGAGTAGTAGAGCTCTCAAGACAAAATTCAAATCACCAAAAACTTCTTATAGTGATGTGCTATCATTCTTTTATAGCATAAATAGGATTCAAGATCGAATTGGCTCAACAAATGACCCACTTACTTGCCAAATTATAGCTAATGAAGGAATAATGAACTTTCTTGCTCTGTCTTCCTAGCTTTCCTCACTTGCAAATTGTCCTGCTTTTCCTCCATTGGAAACTACACCCTCTTGTTCCTACTTTTAGAATGACTTTTGTTTTCTCATTTTTGGAAATTGTGCCCTCCTAATTTTAGTTTGACTTTCCTTTCTCCTTTTTGGAAACTGCTCCCTCCAAAATTTGCTTACTTTTCATCCTGATAACTTTTCTACACTTTCCTTCTTTGTGCATTGCTTTTCTGGTTGACTCCTTTTTCTGCCACTTTCTATATTTTTCCTGGATTTATGGATATTTCATTATTTTCCCCTGGTTTCCATTTACAATGAAAACACATTGGGTACACAAGTCACCATGCACCACGTCAAATATCACTAGCTCATTCGGTTAAGGTGTGGGTCTCGTCAGAAAGGCGACCTGAGTTCAATCCCCTTAGGGGTGATTTAGTTCGGAGGAGACAACCAAAAATTCTAGAGATCATAAGGGTTCCCATGGTTTAGGCCAGGTGCAATCCCCGAGTTACTTTGACAGCTTAGATGCCCCTAGGTTGCGGTTATCTTAGCCAATGGTAGAAATGCACTGGCCTCGAGTGACGGGAATTTGTTGCAACAAAAATAAAAATCCCCATGCACCACCTTATCCCCTAGTACATTCACTTAGCACAATTTTTAATTTAACTCATAATAAAAATAATTTAAAAATTATAATCCTAATTTTGTCAAATTTAAATACTATGGGTAATCACTTTATCAAAATGACCCCTTAGTAATTAATTTATTATCCCACTAGGAATCTTGGGATTCTAAAGGACTATGGGGTTCTCTATGGTGTTATCACAAGTTTTGGGGACATTGCAGTCCTCTCTCATCAAATTTGCTTGTCCTCAAGCAATTGAAAAGATGCATGATGAACATAATCAGTCCCTCCAATATGTTGCTTCAATATTCTAGTGCATCTTGTTATAGAGAATTATATTCAAGCATACCGATGAAGAAAAAAATAGGGGAAGTAATCATGGGAAGCATATCACCACTTCTTTGATTCCTTAGTATATGTTTCCTATTGAATAGCATGGGAATTTTTAACCAACTAAGAATCAAGGGACATCATGATTTTGGTGCTCTACTTTGATTTCAACTGTTCATGCACTCTCCCCATGGATATCTCCATCACTATCCAACCATGTACTTAGTGTGATATTGAAGTACCAATGATACTTGGATCCCAAATCATATAAAAGACCACAAAATGCAAGATACATCCTCAAATTCACCCTACAAGTAATCCAAAATTACACCCAAATAAGTATTCCCCATGTAGGAAAACCAGAACATGGTACCACATAGAATAAATCATGTGAAGAAAGATTTACTTTCTCCATCAAGCAAACATGCAAATAGTTTCTCCAAATATGAGAAATTCCAGGGTCCTATTTCTTGCATTGCATCCCCATTAGTGAGAATTCCATCTAACAAAACTCAGGAAAGAGTATTATTGTATCCCACTTCCTCAACTACAAGTATCCGTGTGGTCGTGTCAAAGGTGTAAACTTGACATCCCAATGAATTCCAGGATCCCATTGTCTAGTGTGCATCCTCCTAAGAATCATCAACACCATGAATAAACCATCACCATGAAGGGTACTATGAAAGATAACAATAACATCATGAAGAATGTCTGGATGATGCAAGTGACATAGAAGAATGTCACCCTCCAAGCTAGGTCGAAACATAGAGAGATTATCTATCATAAAACATATGTCCATAATGTGAGGTTAAATCCAAACAAGTATATCCAATCTCCTAGTAAGGTTCCTATGTGCCCAATGCACACAAGAATCGAATATGTAATCATTGAAGCTCAAGTGACAAAGGTGAAAATCCTATGTCCAACCACAAGAAGGGTAGGCATCATCCAACAAACAAGGATGCCCAGTATTCTCACAATAAAATGATTCACAAAAAATATCTCCTAGAGTGCAATAAGGAAATACAAACATTTTCCTCCTCATCCAACAAGGAAATGGAAAACACTCAAACCACAAGATCCATGTGGACAATTCCAATGGATCAACTCTCTGACACTGGTCAAAGGGTACAAGAATCCATACAAATATGTAGATTTCCTCCAAATATTCCACCTTCTTCAAGATATATGTCTTAATAGCTTATCTTGGAAGCTTGCTTTCTTGGCTTCCTTCCATCGATTATGAGCATACATATTTCTGCAAGAAGACTCCATGTGTGACATGTAATATTCCACCCAATCCATATGTGGATGAATGGCATAAAATGGAAGCAATATGTTCCTATGCTTCTGCATCCAGGAGTCTTCCTCATCTATATAAATCTTATGGTCACCCAAGCATGGAACTAGTGCACAACTCCAATGTCTCAACTCTCTACCACTTGGTCCATTCAATGGGGGCAAGTGAATGAAGGAGACATCAAATAATGCAAGTGGATGCCTATGTTGTTGTTGGGTAGGGAATGGTGCATTCATCAAGTAATATTGAACACATGTGGGAGCCTCCCTCTCCTCATGTGGCACCAATAAGGAAAATCCATTCACCCAATGTTCATCCCCAAATGTTGTGGATGAATTAAGTATGTGGGGTAAATAATTGTGACCCAACCTCATATATCTGAAATTGTCATCCACCAAAATTATAGCTGCATCTTCTTCATCACTGGCTGGTCCAACTAAGGTGAGTGGATCTGACTCTTCCATGGATAAGAGACTCTCTCCAAGAAACAACTCAAGTTTTCTCCAGGAAATATCAATTGCTTGGTTCTCATCAAGATTGTCTACACACTCCTCAAGCACATGCAAAACTAAATGCATCTCATGATCGACCATCTCATGAGGTTCCTCCACATGATCAATAATGCAATCATCCTTGTGATGATTGTTGAATGGTGTGTAAGAGGTAAGGTTTGATATTTGCAACTTTTCAACGGTAGTTTCTCTATCTCCATATTGGACTCTTGGAGTGCACATTGAGTGCTCTTCAAGGAATCTTGGTTAGTCATCAAATCTTGTGTGAGATTGAGAATCTCTTCTTCATCCTTCAAGGATGCACCATAAAACACCTCAACAAGCTCAAGCAAATTGTCTCTATCAGAAAGAAAATGGAGAAAATTACCTTTGATGCTTTCCATGGCCTTCTGAAACTTATCCATGTCTTCCATGGAATGTTTCTCCTCCAACTTCCAATAGACAATTTTCATCAATGCATGGGTGCCATGGAGAGTGTGTAGGGCCTATTTGATATTGCACTAACTCATATTTAGTGGCCCTGGAAGAAAATTAAGTTATGGAATATGAACCTCTTTTTCTTCCCTCTTTCTTGGATCAACTTCATGAAGCTCGAGTGGTGATGTGTAATTTGATCTTTGTTGTTTTTGAGCTGCTACAAGGTCTTCATTTTCATGCTCAAAGAAACTTAAACTTGCAGCAGCTTCATCAATATGGATCTCTATTCCACCTACATAGATATGTTATTCCACCTACATAGATATGTGAGTACACCTCAATATATACTCCATTATAGCTCAAGTTTCCATCAGTAGATGCTTCACAAGAACTTGAGCACCCATTCGTAGTTACTCTATTATCCATTTCCAGAATGTTATATATCTCTAGATGATCATCAACAACATAGGTGGTGGGTTCATCATGTTCATGTGATGTACAACACCCATTAGTGAGTATTGTCTCCTTGTTTTCTTCTAACTCACACTCCTCTCCATGGAAATTTTCTTCTCCACTGCAGTCGCTTTGTAATGACTTCCTCTCCCCATAGTTGTCCTTCATTTTGCAGCCCTCGTAAGCAAGTGAAATATTTCTATCATCTAATGGATCATGTGTCTATAAGTAGACATTGTTGCTGCAAAAATCAGAACTCTTATCATACTTGTTCTTGATATTTTCCTCTTCCTTTCCTGGAAAGAAGGACTAACTTGGTTCCTCCTTGCACTGGCTAGTCAACTGAGATCCACTTGTGCATCTACTTTGGTTCCCTTTGGTTCTACTAACCCCACTTATTTTCACACACTATCAATCATATGTGCAATCATTTATTTTCTTGGCATTAGGGGAACTTGATCAAATTCTTCATCTCAAGGTAGTAGTAATATCAGAAAGAAAATACCTCCATTATCTCTTCCTTTAAAGCATAGTATTCCGTGAAATACTAGAAGGATTAATTAGAGTTGTTTCCACTGAAAATTTGACCAAAAACAATTATATATTTCTGCCATATGAATTCATCATAATCTAGAATATAGAATTCATCAACATCATCCCTAATGAATATACCTGAGGAATTGCATGAGGGCTCTTCATAGCCTTCTTCTTCGATCACAAAAGGTACCAACCTCATGATGGAAAAAATATTCAACTGATATTTCTTTCCACAAGGGCGGGGGAAAGAGCTCTGATACCACTTTAATGAACCTAAATCATATTTTAGGCTCGCTAACTCTCTTGCATAAATTTTTAAAACAAACTAGTTGACAAGTGGGAAAATTAGCAAGCTGAGTGAGGGAATCAACTAGTATTTAGGTAAGAATAGTAAGTTAATGAAGGATAATGATTGTTTAGGTTCCTAAGAACATGGATTTTGGACCCTTTTAGGTTTCTAACATCATCCCGATTGAAGTCTACCACCCGGATTCTGGGAGTCCCAACCTGTGCCAACTAAAATCTTTGCAAAACAATATCCAATCAACTAGTGGATATGAGAGGGATTAAGGATACTTATATATCTCTTATATATATATATATACCATTATTTTCAATTTTATATAGAACACAAACATTCAAAAAGTATTATAAAGGTCACAATGTTAATACTAGCTCTTAGGACAACTCACTAGTTTCATCTTCTGACTTTCCCAAATAGGTGAAGGAAGATACAGATTCTATATTTTAGACATTGGATACTTATATAAACATGTTAAGAACATTTCAGAACAACAATGACTAAATTTAGTGACACAGAGGTCAAATTATGCATCATACATTCAAACTAGTCATTTCTAGGTGCAAATCTAGACAAGGTTGGATTAAACAATGTAAAACCTTTCATACTTATTCAAATTGTTATTATAATTATAGGGAATAATATTAACATGAGTAACAACCATGATAATTCAACATAAATCTCAACAATGTCTTACAGATCCTTCTTTAACAAGATACATTAATACAATGCATTGGGAAGCTATGTTGGAGTATTTCCCAACTGCACATCATTTATTTTGGATTAAAATCCGAATTCACCACTTATCCTAAGTATTTTTACTCAAGCATGTGCTTACATCATCAACATCTCATCAATTTTAGTTATTTGGGCCTCATCCTTGATTTTGGGAGCTAATTTGAGATGATCTGCATGATCAATGCACCCTACTCAGTCAACTGGGGACACCTTCACTTAATTTTCAGTTAACATGAGTCATAAAGGTGCTTATATGGCATATTTGACCTAATTTCACCTAATTTTCGTTAACTACAGACAAGAAAGGTGCCTCAGTTAATTTTGGGCATTCGGTTGAGTTATTCTCAGTTAACTGAAGACAGAAAGGCACCCTCACCTAAATTTTGGCATGTAGTTGGGTTTTGACTCAGTTAGAATTATTTTAAACTTCCTCTAAGTCTATTAGACTCAATTATGTTGTACTTAAGTGGTTAGATGATGTTCTGGGTGGTGACCAATAAGACACTCTCATGCATTCAATTTGAATGACCTCCCTAGGATTCGAATTTATTGGTTATTCATGCCATTATTGAGCATTGTAAAATAGTTTATTAGTTAATGATAATATTTTACTGCTTCAAACCTTATGTACTAGTATCCTAGCACTCATTGATGTAAAAATTTTGAATGCATCTATTGTAACAATTGTGTTGTTTTGTAGAGCTATTGTGCTTGAATTTTATATGGTATCAAATCCATAACATGACAAGGCAACTCTTCATATTTTTTCATGGATATTTGATGAATATTGAGAAAAATTGCTCAAAATTATTCCAACACTCCACCAGAAGCAAAAAAATTTCCACATAAATCTTGGATAATCTTACATCTGGTTGATCAATCTTGCTTAATTAACTAATCCAGTTGTGATGAAGCTTCAAAAGTGCAGGTTGTTCGAACTAAAAGTGTTTCTTTGTTTGTGATTGTAAATATCTCAAAGCCTCTTATTACATTTTCTATAGCTGAAAGATGGACTCTTCTTCAAAAATATCCTAACTCCCTTCAATTACCACCAATGGAAGGAAGATACAGAAATCATATTGTGCTCCAAAGGACTCTACAGAGTCACTATGGGCATAGAACTAGAGCCTAATGCACTTGTAGAAGAGTCCAAGTACATGAATAAGCTTGATGAAGCTTATGGTTTCCTATGTCTCACTATTTCGAATGACCTTCTCTTCCGTCTCATTGGATTGAAGAATCCAAAAGAAGTGTGGGAACAACTTTCCAATCTCTTTGGAAAGCAGGATGAAATGAGGGTTTATCATTTAGAGAATTAATTGATTTCCCTTACTCCTGAAAATTTTGAAACCATCAATGAGTTTTTCACCAAGCTCAAGAATTTGGTGCTTCAATTAAGGCAATGCAGTGACAAGAAGAAGGATGGTCAATTGATCCTTTCAATCCTTTCAAAACTAGGATCATATTATTCAGTTTTTGTCTCTACCTTCCATTCAGAAAAACTCACCATTCTAAATTGGAATATTCCAACCTTGAATGCATTCATCGAGTCCTTAACCAAAGAGCATGACAAAAATTTTCAGATGGGGTCCTTGAGATCCTCCAAGGATCAAGCACTGTTTGTTGGAGGACCCAAGGCTACGAATTCCAAAGTAAATCCAAACCATAAGGAGAAGACCAAGTGTTGGCTATGATGGGAAGACCCGGGTTTACTATAATCAACCAACAACACCCCTAGCTCACCGACCCTTTCGGCGATAGACCGCAAAGCGGCCTGAAGTCTCACCCGAGGTGACTCTAATGGGTTGGCCAGGGACTCAAGCGTCTTGGACCAGGTTCTGCGGCAGTCCTACTTGTGACTCGCAGCTCTTCTAGCTGCGAGGTCTCTTCCTCTGCGCGTCGCGCGACCCTCTGCTCGCGTCGCACAATCTCCTCGTCTTGCCGCTCTTCTAGCCACGAGGTATACCTTTCTACTGCCGTGCGATCCTTCTCTATGTCACACACTTTCCCTGAGCCGCGATATCCCCAACCTTACCGCATCGCCGCGCACAGTGCGACACACAGCTCCTGCCCAACGCTAAGTCCTCAACCTGCGGTATCGCACACCGCATCTCCTCTGCCGGTGCAGTATCACCTCTCTGTGATATCCTACCTCCGTGGTTTCGCGCACTTAGTGTTGCTCGTGTCGACGTGCAAGACTTAACATACAAGGCTATTCAATACTGCAACTAGTGACAGTTTACGCAAAGCATAAATGAACCACATACCACATGCCAAAGACTTTGATTAATACTTTTCCTTCTATATTACTGTGAGCTGATTAACACATTCATTCATCAAACTGTAACCAAAATCCATGAAATGACTGTGAAATGCATAAGTAAACATAGCAAATAATCCAATCACATAACACACGATTTTAACGTGGTTCACCTCCAGGATGGAAGTTACGTCCACAGAACTGTGTTTTCTTTATAGCTCAGGGGAAGGTAAAACACAGTTCTGCTGCACCGCATATGCAGCTCAAGATCTTCTCTCTTAGATCTCTTTTCTCTCTATATTGCTCTCCTACAATATACTCTTCCCTCTCTGCCGATCCCTGCGAATCATTACATGCATACTCTATAAGCCAGCTACTGGTTACAGTAAGATTGCTACCGCTAATAATAGAACCAAAGCTCGGCTTTTACAACAGTCTAATGGTCTACAAAACACTACTACAACTGAATGAATCAACTAACTGACCAACCAACCAACCCTTTTACAATACAAAATATATCATTTTATAGGCAGCCCGAAGGTCTTGCCATTATAACACTGTGGGCCTGTCCCAACAGTAACCCAAAACCCTAACTAGTGACAGTCAGCCATATCTGTACTTGAGGTAGCCACTTTCTGTCACACCACATCTCTCTACAGTCTTCCATGCTTCCCGGCACTGATCATGGGTACTATGCACCGCTTCTCTTTTCTGTCCTTTGTCTTCAATGCTTCATCCTCGTTGCTCCTTCTTCTTTATGAGGGTCGTTGAGCCCTCCTGTCTTCCGCCGCTGCCTTCAATGCAGTGGGTGAGCTCTCTCTTCTCGGCCGCTCAGGTATCGTTGCCTTTCTTGACTTCTCTATCTAAAAATTCATGGTTTTCGGCTCTGCTCTGTAGCTGGAAACGTGCTACGACGTCGTAGATCTGTCTTATCTTCTTTCTACCAAAACTTATCTCTCCGCTAAACTAGCAGCTTCTTCTGTAGCTGCGGGACCCTGCTCCAACAGTCCCCTAACACTTACTTGTGGCTCGTCCTCGAGCCACCACCAGCGGGCTTCTCCTGCTGTAGCTTTTCCTTGGCTTCCTACGAAGTCCTCTGCAACCTGTATCGAAGTCCTGCGACTTCCTGCTGCATCACCTTGACACGCTCTCTGTAGTTTCTGTAACTTGGTTCACTGGGCTCTCTTATCCTTCCTGCCCGATGTCATGGTCTTGCTCTCTTCACTTCTAAAACCTTTTTAAGAGCCTTCTCGTGTTTGAAAGGTCTTCCACAGATATCCTTTCCTCTTTATCTAGGTTAGAACTTTTATCACAAGAAAAATATGTATCTACCAGCCTTCTCAAACATTTCCTTCAGTCTGGATCACTGTATATGAAAGAGATACAAACCATGAATTCCGTTCCAAGAACAAACCTTTGTCTGCGTTCTGGAATTCCACCAACTGCTGGGTTTGCTGTCTTCTTCCACTTCTCTTCTCTTTGAGGTGCTCCAGGTACACATGCTTCCTCTGATCGTCAGATTTCCGTTTCGTTGCCTCCGCAATCTTTTGTGCTTCTCTTAGCTGATCAGATAGGTCGACAACCTTCTCCCGTTGCATTCTTTTTCTCATTTTTACTTTCGGCCTGGCAGGATATTTCTTCTCATCATTCTTCTGCTCTGCTTTCTTATCTTCAGTGATTGGCTCGGCGTTCTTCTTCTCCTTAGTAGATATTTTGGTGACAACTTCTACTTCTGGCGCTTGACTCTTCATCCTTAGCGGCTGTCTAACCTGTGATGTACTTAATTTCACAACCCTGGACGGCGTCGTCATAGTGGACCTACGGCCACCAGGGTCGAAGCGTCTCAGCATGTCTTCTAGAGGTTTGTCCTCGAATAGATCTCTCTCAGTACAAAACGGCGGATGTGCAATGGCTACAACTTCTGAAAATCACAGCACTCTGTAACAGACTTAGCTCTTCACAGGGAACTCTTAACAACTTACTCTATAGCTCTCGGTTTTTCTGCAAACGTAACCATCCCAATTGAATACTTTCTGCTTTTATGCCCGCTACAATAATCCCAGACACAACAGTCATCTAGACTGAACCCATCGGTTGTAATTAATGCCTGGACAAGACCACACCCGTCATCCGATCCTTAATAAATGCAGAAATCCGATTGAATTTCCCTCGAAGCGTGTGTGTACAGGTGCCGGTCTTGTCGAAGATTTGCCAAATCTGGAAAAATTTATTATACTGCTGCTAAATCTACGGTAATATATACCGGTCGTTACCTTATTAACTACCTGTCAGATGCTGACTTGACTAGCCCTATGTCGGTTGCAAAACTGAGTACGTGGCACGGGGAAACATCGCACTGCTGCGATGCGACTCCGCATCACCTGCATACAACAATACTTTCTTTTTTTTTTGAATCGTCCTTGTGCGATTCCTCATACTTTAGAAAATACCTGCCGGTGTATACTAGTTCCCGGTGCGATGCCTCCTTTCAACTACACTGGACATCTGCACCACCATAAACTGGCTAAGCTAGGGCTGAGAGGTAGGGTGGCTATCACTATAGAGCTTAAGCCTACTACCATTAATCCATGTGGGAAGAAGCTCCCCATTCAGCTGGCTGAGCTGAACGGCACCTCCCTCTGTGACTTGTTGTATCTGATATGGCCCCAGCCAATGCATTTTGAACTTTCCTGGAAACTTAATGAATTTGCTGTCATAGAGGAGCACTAGGTCTCCGATCTGGAAGGTCTTGCTCTTAATGTGTCTATCGTGCCAAGATTTTTCTCGTGCCTTCTGCACTTTCTGATGGAATCCGGTGATGAATATGTCTTCTTCTAAGGCAAGCAGTTGTGCTAGCCTTTCCTCCACTGTGTCTGTATCAGTCATCCCTATAATCTGAGCGATTCTTAAATTGGGAAGAATATACTCCATAGGCATAACACCCTCCTGTCCATACACCAAGCTGAAAGGTGTGTGTCCCATAAGTTTCTTGCATGTGGTCCTATACGCCCATAATACAGCGTTAACTCTGAGGTCCCAATCATTCCTTTGGCTATTGCAGATCTTAGTAAGAGCATTTTCTAAAATCTTATTAAAGGCCTCCACCGTACCATTAGCCTATGGGTGGTAGGGAGTGCTCTTATGGTGCTGAATCTGGAATTCTTCTGTCAATGCCTCAATAGTGATGTTCAAGAAATGTGTGCCTTGATCACTCATCAAAATTACTGGGCATCCAAATCGACTGATGATGTTTTCAAAAAGGAACTGTGCGGCTGTGGCAGCATCACAATTTCTTACTGCTTTGGCCTCTGCCCATCTGGAGAGGTATTCTATTCCAGTGATAATATATCTCGCCCCCGTGCACTTTCCTAGTGAGTTGATAGGACCCACAAAATCTATAGCCCATTTGTCAAATGCGCGCAGCGTGACCTGTAGTCGTAGAGGCATTTCATCGCGTCGCGAGGGTTTTCCTACCCTTTGGAAGATATCGCAGCATCTGCAAAAGTCCTTGGTGTCTTTATGCAACGTAGGCCACCATAATCCTGCCTCCAAGATTTTCTATGCAGTCGGCTTTCCTGCAAAGTGACCTCCTGCGGTTCCTGAATGTGCCTCTCTAATAATAGCGTCTTTTTCATGCGGCATCACACATCTGCGCAGAACTTCATCCGGACCTAACTTGTATAGGTGTCCTGCAATAAGGGTGAGTCTGCTGCTTTAACAACCAACTGTTTCTTTTGCTGCTTAGTAAACTCATCTGGTGCTACTCCTGTAGTGAGAAATTGAATAATATCGGCATAGTACTCATCTGCGATCTGGACAGAAAACAATGGCGCATCTGGCAGATTGTCATCTAGGTTACTTGGCTCTTCTCCTGAGTCTATCCGCGACAGGTGATCAGGTCCGGCATTCAGTCGGCCTGGCTACACGATGATTTCAAAATCATACTCCTGAAAAAGGAGTAACCATCTGCAGATTCTCCCCCCTAACACTGGCTTATTGACCAAATACTTCAATGCGGAATGGTCAGTGAACATCTTAAACGAGGCACCCAACAGGTAGTGCCTGAACTTCTGCAGCGCGTACACCATAGCTAGGCCTTCTCTTTCTGTTGTGGTGTAGTTCTTTTCTACTG
>LPNX010369345.1:625955-823723 GCA_001517045.1 Pseudotsuga menziesii | reverse complement strand
TGGATGTATTCTGATCTGATGGTAGCCTGAAAAGCCATCAGTGAAGGAGTAGACCTCCTATCCTCCCATGTTGTCTAATACCTCATCAGTGAACGGTGTCGAAAATGGATCATGAAGCGATGCATCGTTGAGCTTGCACAGATTGACATAGATCCTGATGTCTGCTTTTGTTTTCTTTTCTTGTATGACCATGGGGCTAACCCATTCACTTTCTTCTACCGGCGCAATGATGCCTGCTGCTAGCATCTTATCAATTTCATCCTTTACTTTTTCTTTGTAGCGCGGATTCAATCTATATGGGCGCTGCTTGACTGGTCTAGCATCCTCCTTCAATGGTATCCTCATAACTCCAAGGTCTCCAACTATTCCCTTCATCTCTATGAACTTGGTGGGAAATAGGTCTTGATAGTCATGTAACAAATCTGCAATCTGTCCGACTGTTTCATCATTCCAATAGTCTCCAATAGAGGCAAACTTAGGTTCTGCGTCTGTGCTAATATTGACCTTTTTAATCTTGATGGGCTCAGTGATTGCTGGAATCTCTAACTGTGGTCCCCCAACATCGCGAGTCCCTTCTGACTCGGGAATGTTGGTGTTACAAGGGTCCTCATCCTCATCCTTATCTTCATTGTATGGCTTTGCTGCAAAATTATAGCACTCTAGCGTGGCTTGCAACTGGGTGGCCCACTCGGGTTGAGCCTGCACTGAGATGGTACAGTCCTCAAATATCTTGATCTTGATTATGTCTAGGGCCTGAGCAACACTTGGATGTTCTGATTCAAATGCAAAGGTGAGTAGGAAACTGTCCGTCATAAGTGACCATGTGGTTGTCCCTTTGCGCAACTCGGTCTCTGTGTACCAGTTCCTTGGAACTGTGTCCAATGTGTGAATGAATCTGTGAACCCATTCATCCTCGGAAATGTCCGACCAGTTCTGTTCACATGTCTGAATGTGTGTCTTGGGATTTGTTTCTCCTATGTACTTCTGCTGGACATACTCTCTGTTGACAGAAAATCTGATCGCCATCAATCTTTTAATATCATCCCATGATGCGATATTCTCTTTATGTGCATACCACCATCTTGCAGGTGTTGCTCGTACTGCAAGGTCCATAGCTGCGATCCTCTGTTCGTAAGGAATCTGTTGCTCAAACTACTCAAGGAAGTCCTGGATATCTGTCAGACCCTGATATGATGGAATCTCAGTGATCTCTGCGCCAATCCATCATAGTGACTTACTCATAAACGCACATCTGCGCGCTGAGACTTCGTAAAGTCTGTTCTGCCAGTTCTCTAGACCAACATCGGAATCCGATGCGCATGAGCTGTCACATCGCCAACTAATGTTCCCTTCTGCGGTTGGATTGATGTAGTCATTCTGGTTCACAGTCATATGGTAGAGACTATCCAAGTTTTGTGCCTCCTCCTCTGCTCGGATAGGTTCAATGTATCTAGGACCCTGGTGGGGATCCAACGGCGCGATGACCCGGATCTGCGCATCCTCAAAGGTCATTTGTCTTCTCTTTAGGTCAATGAAAACCTTGCTACCGATCGCCCAATCAATACTTAATAATGCTGGATACAATCGACTATCGCCAATGATTTCTATAACCTTGAATTCTACAAAACTGCGAACTCCGTCAATGTCAACTGGCACCTGCGGCAGTCGACCCAATGGTGATACTCGCTGTTGATTAGCTAATCTCAGGTGGATAGGCGATCTGACTAACTGAGGGCTACCCATCTGTTCCCATGTCTGCTTAGTTAGAACATTCACCTCTATTCCTAGATCTAAGACGACTTCATCCATTTCAAACTCTCCAATCTGTGCTGTGAGCTTCATCTCTCTTCCGGTCCTTGTATGTCCTGTAATATTATGAACAGCGCGATGTGCACTGCCCAAGAGAGAAGGTTGTTGACACTGATCTATGATGCGCTGTAGCTCGCCGATAGCTTTTTCATTTCTTACAAGTTTCAAACAACTGCGCAGGAAGGATTGTACACTTCCTGTCGATTCATCCTCATCGCATCGTCCCAATGTGGTAGCCTGTGGTATCTGTTCAGGGCTATCGCCACAAGGTGCTTGCTGCGGTACGCCCCTAGACAGTGGTACCTACGATCCTGATTACGTAGGTTCATCAAAGGAAGCCTTGGCTTCATGAAATGTCTCTTTATTCTTATGTAGGTCGAGTGCTATTGCTTTACTAGGAGCTCTGCGCACCCACTCCTGACTTGTGTTCTTTTCGGTCTCCTGCGATGTCCTACTAGTGGAAGCACCGCTACGAGTCACAATGTTAACTTTTGGTTCTGGCTCTACCCGCTCAGCAGAAATAAGCAGGATGTTCTGGTGTACTGCTGGCTTAGGGTCTTTGATCTTAGCTATTAAGGTAGGACACTCCTCTATGGTATGATCATAATATTTGCAGTAGTTACAAGTGGTAGTGGGGCTCTGACAGTCCCTAGCATAGTGTCCTAAAATTCTACAGTTATAACAAGTGATTGGTCTGCAACCACGGCCAAAACCTTCTCCTCTGCCGAAGCCTTCTCCTCGTGCAAAGCCTCCTCCACGGCCTCATCCTCTGAATCCTACTCCACGGCCACCATAAGTCGGATCAGGCTGTGGTCCTGCTGCTGGACCTTGTGTTTCTGACTGGACTCTGTATACGTCATATTTTCTATCTAACATGAGATCATAGGCTTGGCAATCCTGTTCATCATGTCCAACCGAGCTGCAGAAGACACACTAATAGGTTCTTAGGTGTCTATACATACTTCTGAAGCAAATGGGATTGCTAAGGCGGATGTCCTTGTGTTTTGCATATTTCACAGCATGGCCCTTGCATTCGTGGTAAGGGGTTAGGAGCCCCTGATGCTAAATACTCTGCAAAGACTGGACATTTTTCTTTGGTATGGCCCTGTGCTCTACATCGTAAGCACCATATGTCTTGCATAACCTCTTTTCCTTTCTTAAGTTCGTGTATCTGTAACGTGAGGTTGGCCAACTGGTTCTGTAGAGTTGTCATGCCTGCACTGGTTTCAGCTAAGGGTGAAGCTTCTAGCTTCATCGCCATCTCCAACGCGTCATCCTGCGTCTGGAGTTTCTGCTGCATTAGTGGTAGTCTGATGTGAGGGAGCAGCGCTGCAATAAACCATTCCTTATGCTGCTCCGGCACAAACTCAAAGCTTACTTGATCTATAAGAACTTTGAATTTCTGGTCAAAGTCCCATACTGAATCTGATGGTAGCTACTTAATATCCTTTAGCTCTGTTATGCACTGAGACTCAGACTTAGGTTTCTTGAACTCTTTAATCATGGCGTTCTTGACCTGGGCAAGTGTCTTGGGTACTGTGGTATACTTTATGTACCATGTTAAAGCTTGATCTCTGAGTGTGGTGACCAACTGTACAGGTTTAAGGTTATCGTCGTTGATTGTTTTAATGGTCCACATGGCTTCACATAGAAACCAATGTTGTTCTGGGTCCTCTGCTCCTGTACCCTTAAAGGTAGGTAACTTCATATCATCTCCCATTCTATTTCTCTGCAGTGGGTTCTGATTGACTGGATTACTTCCACTCAGCGGTGTAGGTGAAGGTGATGTAGCTGTAGTAGGTACTGTCTGTGAGCTACTGGATGGAGTACCTACGGGATTACTTTGAGTCCCGGTCTGTTTCTGTGGGGTATAAGGATGGTAAGGGGTACCCCCCTCTGGTTCTTCTATGGTACTAGGACTCGGTTTCCTACTATTGTCTGAACTATCTCCAAATATGGGAGAGACAAAACCTACTTTATATTTCTTGCCACTACGTGTTCGTCCAATGTCATCAAAATCACTTTCAAACTCTTGTGACATTACTATCTTTACTTATTCATCTGAAATCATGTCCATTACTCCTTTTTCATGTAGCAGCATCTTAATGGACAAGTTTAGATATTTTAGGTACTTACCACGATATCCTTTGAAGAAGTACCGCTCAGCCTCACTGAATATTTTTCTTTCGTCCACTGCAAATTCTGTAACAAAGCCTTCTAGCACACTCGCAAGCCAGAAGTCCACTGCTCTCGTAATGGGATTGTCAAGGTTCTGCACGGTCTGAATCAGCTTCAGTGTCCAGACAATGTTTCTTTTCTTCTTGAATATGTTCCTATTTGTCAACTTTGATAACCAGTCATAGAGCTCATTTCCATAGGTTGCAAAAAATATCGCGTGTATATCTGAAGCGATATGCTTTTGTAACCAGTCCTCTGTGCTCAGCTTAGGGCTCCGATTTTCTTTCTTGACAAACTCCCTTAGGTTTGAATCCAGCCACTAGTGAAACTCTTCTCTAGTAGGATGCCAACAGAACATTAGCGCTCAGTTGTTCAAAACCGGCAATGGAACCATTTGTTGGCTATGATGGGCAGACCTAGGTTTACTATAATCAACCAACAACACCCCTAGCTCACCGGCCCTTTCGGCAACAGACCGCAAAGCGGCATGAAGTCTCACCCGAGGTGACTCTAATGGGTTGGCCAAGGACTCAAGCATCTTGGACCAGGTTCTGCGGTAGTCCTACTTGTGACTCGCAGCTCTTCTAGCTGCGAGGTCTCTTCCTCTGCGCGTCGCGCGACCCTCTGCTCGCGTCGCGCGATCTCCTCATCTCGCCGCTCTTCTAGCCGCGAGGTATACCTTTCTACTGCCGTGCGGTCCTTCTCTATATCACGCACTTTCCCTGAGCCGCGATATCCCCAACCTTACCGCATCGCCGCGCACTGTGCGACACGCAGCTCCTGCCCAACGCTAAGTCCTCAACCTGCGGTATCGCACACTGCAGCTTCTCTGCCGGTGCGGTATCACCTCTCTGTGATATCCTACCTCTGTGGTTTCGTGCACTTAGCGTTGCTCGTGTCGACGTGCAAGACTTAACATACAAGGCTATTCAATACTGCAACTAGTGATTGTTTACGCAAAGCATAAATGAACCACATACCACATGCCAAAGACTTTGATTAATACTTTTCCTTCTATATTACTGTGAGCTGATTAACACATTCATTCATCAAACTGTAACCAAAATCCATGAAATGACTGTGAAATGCATAAGTAAACATAGCAAATAATCCAATCACATAACACACGATTTTAACGTGGTTCACCTCCAGGATGGAAGTTACGTCCATAGAACTGTGTTTTCTTTATAGCTCAGGGGAAGGTAAAACACAGTTCTGCTGCACCGCATATGCAGCTCAAGATCTTCTCTCTTAGATCTCTTTTCTCTCTATATTTCTCTCCTACAATATACTCTTCCCTCTTTGCCGATCCCTGCAGATCATTACATCCATACTCTATAAGCCAGCTACTGGTTACAGTAATATTGCTACCGCTAATAACAGAACCAGAGCTCGACTTTTACAACAGTCTAATGGTCTGCAAAACACTACTACAACTGAATGACTCAACTAACTGACCAACCAACCAACCTACCAACCAACCAACCCTTTTACAATACAAAATGTATCCTTTTATAGGTAGCCCGAAGGTCTTGCCATTACAACACTATCGGCCTGTCCCAACAGTAACCCAAAACCCTAACTAGTGACAGTCGGCCATATCTGTACTTGAGTAGCCTCTTTCCATCACACCACAGCTCTTTGCAGTCTTCCATGCTTCTCAGCACTGATCATGGGTACTACGCACACCTTCTCTTTTCTGTCCTTCATCTTCAATGCTTCATCCTCGTTGCTCCTTCTTCTTTATGAGGGTCGCTGAGCCCTCCTGTCTTCTGCCGCTACCTTCAATGCAGTGGGTGAGCTCTCTCTTCTCGGCCGCTCAGGTACCGTTTCCTTTCTTGACTTCTCTATCTAAAAAGTCATGGTTTCCGGCTCTGCTCTGCAGTTGGAAACGTGCTACGGTGTCATAGCTCTGTCTTATCTTCTTTCCGCCAAAACTTATCTCTCCACTAAACTAGCAGCTTCTTCTGTAGCTATGGGACCCTGCTCCAACACCAAGTTTGATCATCCTAAGAGGAAGAAGAAGACCAACATTCATATGAGCCCTCATGCTCAAAGAAATACAAGCAAAGTGACTAGGAGAAGACAAAGTGTTCTTAATGTGGCAGGGGATTTCATCCTAAAATATCATGCATGAAGAAGACTATTGATCAAATAACCATTCTCTTGGAGAAGAACAATATCACTCTTTTAGATGGTTCACAGAAGAAGGACAATGGAGATCAGAATGATCATCCAGAAAGAGGTCATGCACTCATGGAAAGTGTTTTGAATCCAAAATCTCTTCTCATAGATTCACGAGCTTCGAATCACATGGTTGCAAGAAAATAATCTTTCTCATCATTGGAATCTGAAAGCCTCATCTCCATCCACATGGGATATTATTCACAAATTTCATTGAAAGACAAAGGTATAATTCACTTAGAACATGGAAGTTTTCAAAATGTTTTGTATGTTTCTTCTGTAGCTTCGAACCTGCTTTATGTGTATCAAATGGAACATACTAGTTTTCCCAAGAAGGTTTTATTCAACCCTAATGATGTTGAAATTTCTGAAATTACCACTGGAAATCTCATTGCAGTAGGCAAGGAAAATCATGCTGCAAAAACATATGAGTTTTCCAAGTTTTTTTCCATATTCAAAGCCAAGTGCCCTTCTGACTCATATAAATGAGGTTATCCGGCTATGGCACAATATTTTGGACACCTTAATTATAATCATTTGCAATTTATACAAAATAATTCCATGTTTGAAAGCCTTATGAACATCAAATCCTCAAAAGGGATATGCAAAGGTTGCATCGTTGGCAAGCATACTGAGCATAAGTTTGATCAAGGAGAATCTAGGAGAGATTCTTGTATTTTGGGGTTGTTTCATGATGATATCAGTGGTAAATTACGAAATACCTCCATGAATGGGTCAAGGCATTTTATCCCATTCATTTCTGACTTTCCCAGGTTCACATGGGTCTACTTTCTCAAGAACAAATTGGAAGTATTCGAAACGTTCAAAAATTTCAAAGCTTCTGTTGAGACTGCCACTGGGATCAAGATACAAGATTTCAGATATGATCATGGTGGATAATATATCAATAAATATATTCTGCAACTTTTTTTGAACAATGGAATACAAATCCAACACACAGTCCCCTACACACCTCAGCAGAATGGTGTAGCGGAGAGGAAAAACTGGGCATTAAAAGAAATGACAACTTGTGTGCTTGAGTCGAAAGGTTTGGATTGAAATATTTGGGCCAAGAACAATAATTTTTTTGCATACATTCAAAATAGAGTACCACACTCAAATTTAAAAGGTAAATATCCTTTCAAATCCTACACTAGTCACAATCCTAATGTGTCCAATCTCAGGGTTTTCGGGTCCACTGCATGGGCTAAAATTCCGCTTGATAAGAGAAAATATTTGGAACCAAAAAGAATTAAGTGAATCCTAATTGGATATGCTGAAGAATACAAAGGATACAAACTCATGGATATGATATCCAAAAGAATTTTCATCTAGAGAAATGTTTAATTTGAAGAACCGCTTCAAGAGCTACAACTAGTGGAGGAAGAAACTGCCAAATTGCTTCCTCTTCCGGAAGAAGATTCGGGAGATGATACTGAAAGTTTATGTTCTGATAATTCTGATATTATGTCTAATATTAATGAATATAAAGAATCATGTTTGTATTCAGATACAAATGATCCCCCTTAGTTTCCAAAGTGGAAGAAAAGATTCTCACATCTGTCGGTTCAAACATTGAAAATCCTATCGAACCAAGAAGAACCCAAGCAGACTTTCAAAGAGAAGGTATGGCTCTTTCATATGTTGAAAAATTTATGTACTAAAAGTGTTTTATGATTATTGGTTCATATCCAAAATCATACTACCATGCACAACATGATCCAATATGGAAAATTGTCATGGATGAGGAGTGCCAATCTCTTCAAAAAAATGCAACATGGAAGCTAGTTCCTCTCGCGCCTGGGAGGAAACTGGTTCAATGAAAATGGGTATAATGAACCAAGTTTGTTTCTGATGGTTCAAACTGAAAATACAAATAAATTTTGGTGGAAAAATGTTTCTCACAAGTCCAAGGAGTGGGAAGGGGATATAATTGATCGAAATTCCACTTCCATCTATGTGTTCATGTTTGTAAATGGTCCTATTTTCTCGTCAAGCAAAAAGAAGGTGGCCATTTCCTTATCTTCTACAGAGACAGAGTATTGAGGAGCAGTCAATGCTTGCATTCAATCCATTTTGTTGTAGGGTATTCTAGTTGAGTTTGATATTGGTAGCACCATTTATACTTTCATTTTTTGTGACAATCAGAGTGCTATACAGATCTCAACAGACCCAGTTTAGAGAGAGAGGACCAAGCATATCGATATCCACATGCACTACATCAGAGAGATTGTGCATGAAAGAACCATTATTTTGCAATATTCCCCTAGAGAAGAGCAAATTGTAGACATCTTCACTAAGAGCTTCACTAAGAAGAAGTTCTCTTGCCTCTGTTCATTGTTTGGGGTGAGTTATACTATGGTAAGGATAGATTATATCCTTCGATGTTCAGTTTGAGGGGGGGTTTCTTTCCCATTGGATTTTTCCTTTTTCCCTCACTTAGATTTTTGAGCATTTTTTGGATTATTTTTTTACAGGGTAACCTATGGAGTTTGTTGTCGGGTCCCTCTTTTTTACTCCTCCACATGAGATTAGCTTAATGGGGGGTGTTGGAGTCATTTTACAACTACACACCATTTATTTGGGATTAAAAACCTAATTTACCACTTATCCTAAGTATTTTGACTCAAACATGTGCTTACATCATCAACATCTCATCAGTTTAAGTTATTTGGGCCTCCACCTTGATTTGGGGAGCTAATATGGGATGATCAGCATGATTAATGTGCCCTACTTAGTCAACTGGGAGCATATTCACCTAATTTTTGGTTAACTGGATTCATAAAGGTGCATATCTTCCATATTCAGCCTAATTTCACCTAATTTCAATTAACTGGAGATAAGAAAGGTGCTCTCACCTAATTTTGGGCATTCAATTGACTTATTCTCAGTTAACTGACGAAAGAAAGGCACCCTCACCTAATTTTTAGCATGAAGTTAGTTCTGACTTAGTTAGACTTAGTTTAAACTTCCTCCGAGTCTATTAGAGTCAATTATGTTGCATTTAAGTGGTTAAATGATGTTCTAAGTGGTGTTAACTAACTAGTAAGCCACTCTCATGCATACAATTCGAATGACCTCCCTAGGATTCGAATTGTTTTCCTATTCATGCAATTGTTGAGCATTGTAAACTATATTATGAGTTAATTATAATGTTTTATTGCTGCAAACCTTATGCACTAGTATTCTATCACTCATTGATGTAAAATTTACACATGCATCTATTGTAACAATTGTCTTGTTTTGTATATATGTTAAGCTTGAATTTTATAAGCTACAATCAATGAAAAATCTTGGAGATTCGAACCCTCAAATGTATTCAAGAACCAGAAGCTTCAACATATGATATATACACCTACAATACTATCATTAATAGATAAAGCCATAGATTCCCACTCATAACTCCAACTTCATTACTCATACAAGAAAATAAGTTTAGCTAGTCTTCAAGATTTTGAAGGGAGGCTCGCGAGATCTGCAAGGGAATTCAAATAGAATTGTGGATGAATTCAGAACCTATAAATAAAATCCATTGATGGCTGCACTAGCTTCATGAACAATTATATAACAATAATTCCAAGGGGCACATCACCCAAATCTCAGTTGAGGCACATCCCTCAACCATTGAGTAGCGAAGCTCTCAAGAAAAAATTCAAATGACCAAAAATTCTTATAGTGATGTCATATCATTATTTATATCATAATTAGGTTTCAATGTTGAATTGTCTCAACAGGTGTCCCACTTCCTTTCCCAATGCACCCTCATGAAGGAATTAGCAACTTTCTTACTTTGTCTTCCTAGCTTTCCTTACTTTCCAATTGTCATGCCTTTACTCCATTGGAAATTGTACCCTCTTGTTCATGCTTTTAGACTGAATTTCCTTTCTCATTTTGGAAACTTCACCCTCCTAATTTTAGGCTGACTTTTCTTTCTCCTTTTTGGAAGTTTATCCCTCCAAAATTTTATTGTTTTTCATCCTTATAGTTTTCCTACACTTGCCTTCGTTGTGCACTACCTTTCTGGTTGGTTTCTTTTTATGCCACTTTCTATATTTTCCTGGATTTATGGATATTTCTTTATTTTCCCCTAGTTTCCATTTACAATCACAACTCATTGGGTCCACAAGGCCCCATGCACCACCTTATCTCCTAGTACATTCACTTAACACAATTTTTAATTAAACTCATAGTAAAATAAATTTGAAAAATTCTAATCCTAAGTTCGGAAATTTTAAATACCATGGGTAATTACTTTATCAAAATGAACCCTTAGTAATTAATTTATTATCCCACTATGAATCATGGGTTTCTAAAGGACTATGGGGTTCTCCATGGTGTTATCACAAGATTTTGGGACACTAAAACATAGCCATAGATGATAGACCTAGATGAACCAAAAGAGGAAACTATTGGTTATAAGAACAAACAATAAAAATGCTAAATATTTTTTGTAGACTACATAGGCCTACAACAAATTAGGATATGGGAAAAATGAAGATAAACCTTGTACCAAGCGTAAAACTAGTTAGAAAGAGACCCTATATATAATCTATCCCACAAATACAAAGACATTGTTAGGAAATATATTGAAAACATGTTAGTTACAAGAATTATATACCCATTTGACTAGTTGAAATGGGATATCCCAATGGTCGTTCATCCCAAAAAGAATGACCCTAGTAAAATATGTATTTGTATCGACTTTAGAGGACTTAAAAAAGTAACTCTTACAGATCCTTTCGCAACACATTTTTATGATGAAATTATCAATGAGGTAGAAATTCATGAATGTTGCTCATTCATAGATGGATTCTCAGGATATAACCAAGTTCCCATAGCCAAGGAAGACCTAGAAAAAACAACCTTTGTATGTGAATTTTGATCATTTTCTTCCAAGGTCATGCCCTTTGGCCTAAATATTGCAGCCACAATATTCTCTAGAATAGTTATCAAATCCTTTTAGGAATATCTATACAAAATAATGGCTATTTACTTTGACGACTAGACTATATATAGATTACTCAAAGGACATGTTAAATGGATATGTCTAATGCTAGAAAGATGTAGACAAATCCAATTATTATTAAACATAAATAGTTGCATGTTTTCTACACTTATTGGGGTCCTCTTAGGCCATGTAGTTTGCAAGGAAGGAATAAAAGTTGACCCATCCAAAATAAAACTCATTATCAATTTAAAACCTCCTGTAAATCCAAACGCATAGGGTATTCTAAAACAATTATATTCCACTACTCAAACATCACATTCCTCTTGGATGAGCTACTCAAAGTGAATGTTGAATTCAAATGGACTTGGGAATGAAAATAATACTTCAAGATACTAAAAATAAAGTTAGTTGAAGCACCTATACTACGGTTCCCAAATTGGTCAAATAAATTCCATGTACACAATGACGCATCTTCCATCATAGTCGGTGCAGTAATGTTGATTATACAACATCAAAAGTCATTCTTAGGACTAGTGAGTAATTTCAAGTCAGACTTGTTATTCATATCAAGTCCTAAGTATCCTCATATGATTGAGGTGGTGATGTTGTATTCTATATCTTATGAGTAATATTAAGACTAGACTTGTGAGTAATATCAAGTCCTACCAATAACCTCATTTATTAAGGTGGCATACTTTACTTGGTAAAGTGGTTATACTATGTGATGTATTACTAACCATGGTCATTCGATATCGATAAAGCTATTAAGTCTCCTATAGAGACTGATCACCTCTAGAGTGAATTACTTTAGCATATGACTAGATGGTTTGGGGTAATATAATACGATCATAGCATGTGATAATTCTTTTGAGTATAATATGATATGATAGATGATTAAACATAGACCATGCTGTAATATAAAGATATAAGCAATAAAGAGACTATGAGAGAAAGAGGAAGAGAATTTCCCTTGTAGATGACTAAGTGAACTCAAGTTATAAATCTTTAGTTAAATATAAATGCCTCAATCGGTGCTTTAGTTAAAGAATCAATTGAACTATTAATGATCAACATTCAGTTAAGTAAAGTAGAGATCGATTTTCATCAATCAACAAGATTCAATTAAGAATGGTTAACTACGTGATTAAAGAAATGTGGACTAGTTAACTAAAGTGTTTACACTTTAGTTAGACTAACAAAAGACACTTAAACTTAATCAAAAGACGACACTTCAGTTAAGAAAGCATTTTGCATGAAACACTCGAGTTATTGCACTATGACACTTATGTTATCTTTTTAACTGGGTTAGAGATTGATTTCACTCCAATGTCAGTTAACTATCACTAAATATCCATTATTGAAGGTATGGTGCATTAGTTGTGCATGATTAAGATTCAATCCAAGGGTTGATTATTCCAAAAAGGAAATTAGAAATTGTAATGCATATGTGTATAATTCTCATGCAACCATTCACTAGGGTTTGCATGGAAGTCATTATGGCTTGTTATTAATATGCTTGGAATATGGAAAGTTCATAAGAGTTTTTACATTGGATCTCTCTTCTCTATTTCTATGTATTCTCTCTTATCGAGAAATATACTTATATTGTAAAAGTCATTCTATGCAATCTATATATTATACTCTAAATAATTGATGGGGATTTTCATCCTCTCTATTATGAGAATTTTCCCTAGGGTACATCTTGTGTTGTGGATAAATTATTTTGTGTTATTGAATTATTAATTGTTACATGTCCTCAGCATATCCTTGATAAAAAATTTAAAGTTAAAGCATCTCTAATTTTTCTCAAAACATTAACAAGTCCTAACGCAACCAGTCGACAATTGGATGAACTACCTAAATTCCAATGCTAGTCAACATTTAATTAAAGTGGATCAAAACTATTCGACCATGTAATGATAAGGACTTGGTATGATTTTTTATCTCCATAAATTTCGTCAGTATTTATTGCCTAACCCTTTTGTTTTCTTCATTAAAAAATCAATCCCTAAAATAATTAGTTGACAAACCCACCAAATAAGAAGAAATCTAATTAATACAAGAAACATCATCATCCCCACTAACCTAGGTCGTGGGATATGCTCCTCCTCCATTAACAACAATGTCCTCCATCGAACCACAAATTGCTTAAATTCTCAAGAGATTACTATTAGTATCCATTAAGTTGCTCTTGATAGTTTTTTCTCAAATGCAACTACTTATAAAATTCCTTGCTATTTTATCTAAGATCCCGTCGCCAAAACAATTACCAACCTTATCACTTCCACAGTTCCCAAATCCATGTCACTTCTAACCATTCCTTTGGCTACCTGACCAACTATCCTAACATTAACACCTATAGTGCCTATCGTCTCAATGGTCCTACTATCAAATTCTTTGATCCCTCCAGTAAGTGCACCTCTATTCCTCCCTTTGAATTCTCAAGCAACTAATCCTTTCACAATCTCATTGAATATCCCTTTGAACATCTAATTTACCAACCTTCCAACCATCCCATCGACCACTCCTTTGACCATTCCATTAACCCTTCTAGTCATTGTTCCCTTAACCACTTCAACAACAACTCTGATGAATCTTGCATTGTACAGTCTATCGACCATCGCATCGATCATTTCCCCAGGTCCATCTATCTCAGTAACATAATAAGCTCCTCTAACCAATGGAGTAGGTCAACCAAAAACAACTAAGAATGTATATAAAGGGAAAAATACGAAAAATAAACTAGGCCCTACATTTACAATACCTATCTAGTAGACAATAGGGACCATAGAAACCACTCGTTCTTTTACCCCAACACAGGATTTCGATAAAGATATCGAAGATCTCTTCAAAGCAGTTAATAAATAACACAAAAAAGTGGATTGATTCTGTCAAGAAATTGAAAAATACAAAGAATGAAAAGGAAGATGCTTGGAAGCATTGTGAATCTAAAGCAGAACAATTGATTGGCCCTCTAATAGGCCCACAAACAGACCAAAATATTGACCGATTATAGAGTATTTTTGGCACATTACTCACTATATTTCAGTTGTTCATCGACCATTTATAATGATAGAAGGACTATGAGACCTCCATCTTGATGAATGATCAATACAAAGCATTTGCAGAGCATGATAAGAAACTACAAGAATATCAAGTAGCATTCACAAATTTAATTTTGGCTCTAAAAAATTGATATGTCTACTATGGTCAAGTTTATGGAAAACTATAGAAGGATAAAGTAACTATCATGGAATTGAACATAAGAAATGCTTCAACTGATGTCGAAAATGCCAGAGTACTATATGGACAAACCAATTTGGATAAATAGCATGTCAGTGAACTACAATGATGATAATTCCAGTGGCTACATGAGGAGAAATCGACACAAGGTGAAGCTAATAGGTTGGATAAGAATATGTACCATATTTCATGAATTACAAATATTATGCATCAAAACTTTGGCCTTGACTTACAATGAATGAGGGATGCACACATGGTCGAGAAAATTACTCATAAAGTAGAAGTAACCACAACCGACACCAACATTGGGATGTTAATATGCAATTGAGAAGAATTCCAGCAACGACTGCTTACATGTTCACCCACTATCATTGAATCCTATGCCAGTGGTACCCCACCTACAAAAACACTTCTGTAACCTACCTCGTACGTTACCTAGAACACTCACAAAGCAATTCCCATTCTTTGATACCATACTGTAATGCACCCTAGTGCTACACAACCACACGAAAAAACACCAATGGCTAAAAAAATTTACGGAGAAACACATGGGATCCAAAATTTCTTAAGCAATCAATATAAATCAATTTATACAATTACGACAAGTCACAAACAACTCAAATTACGGAAGTGTAAATTTAAAACACCTTGTATAACTTAATCAAGACTTAATCGCATATGAAAATTAAGTAATAAAATAATTAACAATGTTAATTAACTCTTAAACAATATTCGACAACTTAAATCCACCTCTCTGTTCCATTCTACCAATCCCAACTTTTCCATGCCAACTCTGATTTC
Organism: Pseudotsuga menziesii; assembly: GCA_001517045.1. Taxonomy (NCBI): domain Eukaryota; kingdom Viridiplantae; phylum Streptophyta; class Pinopsida; order Pinales; family Pinaceae; genus Pseudotsuga; species Pseudotsuga menziesii. Next base: position 808,560 of record LPNX010369345.1, on the reverse strand, counting down.
AATGAAATCGATAGTCGAGAGTCAGCACAACAAAATAGGGAAAACAACTTACCCACCCAACTTCTGACTTCTTGTATCAATAGTTGGGAGTTAGCACTCAAAAACGAGAAACATAACATTCCCTCCCAAATTTTGATTCCCAACATCATCACGTCATAGGTCAGGACCAACACCACAAAAATACAACAATCACCCCCGACTTCCAATTTCCGAAATCGACACGTTGGAAGTTGGGAGCCAGAACCAACTTATAAAACATAACAAAATCCACTCCTGAATTCCGATTTCCAATGTCGACACACCAAAAGTCAGGAGTCAAAACCCACACATTAACACTGTAATCAATGTTCACGATTGCACATCGGCATGGTAATTGATGATCACAATTACTTTGAATTCGCAGGAAACACATAGTTGTTTTACCAACAATTAAGGAAAATAACAGGTGGATGAACTAAGGATTCCTACCATGACTTGGCACTGAACCCCTTCCCACCAATCACACATCCAGCTACGATGAGACCACAAAACATAAGGGAATGAAAAGGAACCAATACAGCTTGCCATAGGTTAAAAAATAGGGGCATTCACGGCCTTTCGACCAACAAATGAGCCTCGTACATACCAAAATATATAGGCTACCAACCATCGACCATAATTCATAGAAGCAAATAAACCATTCACAGACCCGATAATCAACACAGGGACACCCCAAAACTTCATGGTCTTGACTCACAACCACCATATATGTTGAACACAAAAATATTACTCATACATCAACATTCTTTATGCTATTTATTGGAAACCCAAGGAAATATGAACTTCATTCTTATTACAAGGGTAAATTATTTGTTCCACTCAATTCAAAACTACATGAATTGATCATACCAATTCACCTAACTCCTTGGCAACCTTCTTCAACAACTACACAAGACTAGGCAAGAAATAACATGCTACAACCATCAAATCCGACTAAAAAAATCATACATTGAACAACTCATAATTAGAGAACCATAACGATTACGATGAACTTCACAACCACTCAAAATACAAAGCATTTATTTAACCATTATCCCAATAAACTCATAAACAAAGATTTATCAGCAATCAACATCAACAACTTTCCCCTTTGTTCACATGCATAATACAACATACAAGTTAATAATGAATTTCAACACTTATATGAATTTATACACAAAGGGAAATTGGCTTCGTGGCTTCCATAGTCCACCTAACTGTAGGTCTCTACTTATCGTATATTATTTTAGCACTTAGAGACCACTCCCGAGCTAGTATTTGTGAATTCACCACTATGAGATTATTGCCTTTCCCCAAGTTTATTTCCAACATAGGAATTATCACTCAGCTTTCCTCACAATTCAAAGGAAATATATACATAGTTACAGAAATAACAATGAGGATATTCTTCCCTCTTTCTTGAGTTCCATTCCAATAGAGGAATTATCACTCAACATTCCTCACAATCAGAGGAAATTTAAGCAATTTATAGGCATCCAGGAATGAAACAAGTTACAACCAATTCCATGCCAACCTGTACACTTCCACTTCCAATTTATCTCCAACAATACCAGAGTGAAACGCATAACTGTTATCTAGTGCCTAGGAAATCCACCAGAACAGTTCATGCACGTTTTTCCATCTCATTGACCACAACCCAATAGTCCACCACGGGATTAGAAAAAAATTCAGTGAGAAACCACTTTGACCACAATAGCATAATCGGTTCATAGGTATCAAATTTACCTCAACATAGACTAGTTCACCCCATAGTCTACCTTGGCCTTCTCTCCTTCCTTGCTCACAACCTAGCTTCACGCACCACCTCCATGATTTTTGTGCTGTCTCCCTTCCCCCGACCTATCTCTTAGACTACATGATGAATGATTGTGTGATGATGTCTGGATGGATTCCATGAAGTAGAAGAAGTAATATGGAAAAATATTAATGGAAACTAACAACACCGTCCTCTAGCGCAATCAACCCCATGCTTCCATAACTGCATGGATTAACTCTTCCACCAATGTCACCTACATTCATTCAATGATTGGGAACACAACCAAGGAGGTAGTTGGATTATTTAATGCACATGGCAGGATTTTGGGTGAGATTTCAAAGTTGACACTTGGAAGCATGGATCTAGTCTCCCATAGACCCCCTTACCTCTCACTAGTGAATCCACTTGTCCCCCATCTCTTCAGCATTCAACCACCACCAAATCCATTTATATATTTTTGTTATTAATAGAAGAAAAAAATACATATTTTCTCTTCCATATAGCCATTTTCAATAGCATGTACATCATTTACATGATAGCTTCAAGGGTCCCGACCATGGGCGTTACAACCTACCTCTTAGTAATATTTGAAATTTGAAATTTTGTAATCCCATATCTCCTTTTTCTCTTTGGTATGGGGTGGGGGAGATGTTGGAGGAGCTTAGTCAATGAGTTTACTAATTCCTCTCGACTGAACTCCCACTTGGTTAGCTTAATCCAATTGAGACGGTCAAGCCGATTATCAGGCAATTACACAGTTGTAACTATCTAAATAAATGCACATCTCATATATACATGTGTGTGTGTGTGAAACGCATACATATATTTACATAAATATGTATACAAATCTATATGTATATGTGTGTGTGTACACACATATATATGTGTGTACATACATGCATACATACATGCATACATACATACATACATACATATATATGCCGACGCGCCATAAAGATATTAGCATTATCTTCCCTTGTACATTATGGTTCTATGATATAATACAAAAGACTTGTTACTAGCTTATCATTACTTTCTTCCTTTCTCTCTTTATGTATATATGCTTTTATGTATATATGCTTTTATGTATGATTATATATTTGATTTACACTGGTGGTAACCACATATAATCCCACAAATTGCAACAAAGACCACTCCTTAAAAGAATAAAACGAACATGAACAAAGCATATAATTACAATGGTAGAGTGAACTAATCAATAATTACACTAAATAAGTTGCAACACATTTATATATCAAAATATCATTGCCAGATTTTGCTATCCACTCACCTAATAAGAAAAACTAGGGGACACAATTTATGAATATCACCATAGGCTTACTCATGAAAGATTTGTTTGATACATCACAAGAAAAAATATATTTATCACCCTTAATATAATGGAGCAATTGAGTCATTTATTAATTTTTTATGTAAAGTACTAACAAATATGTGCAACGTGGTTAGTTTGGATTGGGCATATAAACTTCCTATAAGAAATCAACTAGCCAAAATCCTTTTAAATTGGTCTATGGTCTAGAAGCAATAGTGCCACTACATTTTATGACAAATGCAAACATAGTGGCTAGAGTATTGAAATTTGAATCCTCTCAACGAAGAGAGGTTTGACTATACCAATTACACAAGTCAAAATAAGAAAGGATGGTAGCACTACATCGTCAAGAAGTTCAGGAATAGTAACAAAAATCTTGGCATGATAGACACCTGACAAAGGAAGTATTTGGAAATGGAGACTTGCTCCTATATGATAAGAGAGTTAAGGAGAGAGAGAGTAAAGGGAAATCGAAGAAAACTATAAACACTTAGCTTGAACCAACCATATGTGATTGAGGACATAAGAAATAATGGAGCTATATAGCTTTAAACACTAATTACTTAATGGTACCATCCCTTAACCTCGTAAAATGAAAAAAAATTGTGGGTTTTACTTAATCTTTAGATACATAAAGTTTCACACTTGTGAAAAATGGTGTGTAAACATGTTTAGTATCAAATACACAATTTATTTGTAGTATTCAATTAAAAAAAATTAATTTAAAAGCATTTTGTTATTTGGACAAAAAAAAATTTGTGACTTTTTTATTTGAAGATCATAGTTTTAGGATGCTAAATTAGGTGTCTAAATAAACTTAACTTAATAGTGAGAGATTTATCATTACGGTTGGTTGGGTTGGTGAAAGTGAGGCATTTTTATTGTTTTTTTTATTAATGTTATTACATATTTTTTTATGATTGTTCTATAGATATTCTAGATGGTTCGATCTTATCTATTGTTCCATTTTTGTAGACATTTTTTATTTCTTATGATCTATGAACAACACTTCACTTGAAAAGTTTCTTAAAAATTTAGTTTTTAAGAACCTCTTGGGACCAGCGTGACAAAATATGCTATGACAATTCAAATTCAAATTTCTTTATTGACATGGTTTTCCTTAGTAAGTTACTTGTGCTAGTGTTTTCACATGCGAATTTGAAGTATTTTTTGCAAAACAATATTCCCTCGCTTGTGACTTGTTAGCCAAAATTATAATTTGAGTGTTGTAAGTCATTTGGTTCATTGTTAATTAGGTGCAACTCAAATGGTTGGGAAGAAAAGTTGTTTCCTCCCTTACTAGGTCAAAATTCAACTTTGTGACTTGTTTTCTCTTCATGAGATGATTGTTGACCCTTGAGCCTTGAAGAATCTATTTCACCATGGGTCCCATCCTTGAAATGAGGGGAGATGCTTGACAACTGTCAACTAGATTACACACACACACACTAAGGGATCGAAATTGGAGCCAATCCTCTATCCAAGAGAGAAGTCGTTCAATTTAAAATTCAACAGAGATTTGTGTCTGAAATCTCTTTTCAAAGAGGGATGCTTTTGTTTTGGTTAATGCCGGAAAGAGATGCATATGCATTAGATATCATAATAAAGTGGGGATTCAACAACCTATATGAAGAAGTTTATCCTCTTTTTTTACAACTCATCAAAATAAAAACAATGCCCATAAGGAAAAGGGTTGGAAGAACTTCTAAGCTCCCATTCATCGTCTAAATTGGATAATCTCTACACACCGAAGATAAAAATAAATAAATGAAGGATGACCAAGAATGGCTCTATCTCCTTGGACATTGTTCTTCTTTCAGAAGAAAATAGGATTCTATCCTTCATGGAAAGCAACCCTTTTAATCAACAAAAGGAAAATCAAACTTACGAATCCTAAGACTAGTGCTCCCAAGGAGGCTTCCTACTATTGACTAATAAGAAAGAATAATATTTCATATAAATAACTCGTATTTATGCCTCTATAAAGAAGCTATTCACTTGAAACAAGAGCAGTATGAAAAAGGTAAAAAAGATTCTTAGGTTAACCTGGCAGGTACTATCCAATACATGAAACCACAAAATCTTTACCCCTATGAAGAAATAATAAGGCATTTTATATATATCAAGGTGATTCACTTATCTAGATAACACAAAGGAAATAATTTGCTAGTACATACCACTGGAGCGTTTCTTAGTTACTTGGACCGATTTCATCTATCTACCAGATCTTGATGCCGAATTCCTTCCAAAAAAGTTATCTCCCTTCCCTCTTTAAATAAGAGTTCTTCGGCTCTCCTTACAACCATAGCAAGTTGTTCTATTCATCAGTCAAAACATTACTCCACCAGAGCATGAAGTAACGAAGGGTCTCACATGTATCCTCAAGAACAATGTATTTGTGAATTGGTCTCATAACGAGATGGTAGCTAGGAGAGAACTTATTCTATCCCAAAGATAGAGACAATAAAGATCAAGAAGCCTAACTGGAAAGCATTTCTTTTCCTTTTTTTCTAAAATAGAAAAATGTTTCCATAGAAAAATATGAACCATGACTCAATACCATGGTCCACCCAAAAGCATGGGTGAAAAAAGTAGGACAAAAGAGCTTATAAATAAGTGGTGAAGACTCCCATTTTTATGAACATATTCTTACCCTATTGTCATTCTCGGATTTCGGCCACCCTTTGTGACTCTTATGTGTAGAGGGATTTTGAAGTAGCTTGGAGACCAAATACTCTCCTAGAGGTAATTTATAACCATTTGTAATCATTTTTTTACAAAATCAATAAAAATAAATTGTTTCCCTATTCTCTCTATGTAAGAGTGAGTAAACAAAAATGGTAATGTAGTCTTTGTTTCCAATGCACATGTTCTATATAGGATAAATGCGTCTTTTTAATTATGTTTAATGTTTACTAAGATTTACATCCATTATTTACATTTTTCATTATTTCCTTTACTAGGGCTTCCACAATCCTTAGCAGGTACATTATTGTACTAGTTGGTGTGAATAACCCATCAAGAGGGATCCCATTTCTTGACTTGTAAATTCTTTCTTGACATGTAAAAAAAATACACCTCAAAATTTGGATCCCTCTCAATGCTTGGTTCGACTGTAAACTAGAATCCAGCAACATGGATTCAATTTTTTGAGGTGTATGCTTGGTGTGAGTGTAAAATAGAACCCAACAACACCCATCACATTTCTTGAGTTGTAAATTCTTTCTTGACATGCAAAAAAGAATGCACCTCCAAAATATGAATCCATCTCAATGCTTGGTCCAAGTGTAAAATAGAACTATAGTGGTATTAATCCATTTAAATAATTTTTTTCCAATTAATTAAGTTAAACTTTAACATGGTCAATTTTGATCCATAAAGTTAGTCTTAGTAGACCTTAATAAGATCAATTTTGATCCATAAAGTTAGTCTTAGAATAAGTTAATAGAAATCATCATCATTAACATGGTAAACTTGGGTCCACAAAGTTACTTTAATAGACATGATGCTCTTGTTAAGCCCCTATCTAATAATTGAGTGGATTATGTAATCCTATCATACCTTATTCTCCATAATAACAGGTGTTGACATATTTCCAAATGAAAAAAAGTTAATTTAATGACCCTTATCAACAAGTTCAACTTCTATCCATAAAGTTAATATTGTTGATTGTTAATCATAATCATTGACATAGTCCACTCAACTCCATAAAATTAATCTTAATCTTAATTACTATCCCTAACTAACTTTTCTCTAGCATAAAATCTCATGGTCCAACACTCACCAACTACAGTGAAAACCAAGAAGATCAAGGTTCATCACCCATAAGTCGCATCCATCCCCTGCGTCTCCGAGGGATGGGAAAGAACGTGAAGCTGCCACCTATTTATAGGGATTATCATGTGCACACCTTTGATTCTAAGTTTCTGGATGACATGGGTAGTATTAATTGCATCATTTCCATTTTATGTGATTGTAATGTTTTAATAATTATTTTTTCAATATTATTAAAATTTAAGTTATTTAATATTTTTAGGTTTATTATTAATATAATTTTTTTAAAGAAAAAATATTTAATTTGATTATTAATAATAAAACTACATTTACAAAATGTATACTACTTTAAGTTTTTCAAACAAAATGAGATTTTCAACTCCAATATTTCAAGTTTCTTTTACACCCTGTGCTATCAAGGCATTAACATATTATTTCACAGACAAAAAAACATGTATGGAGATGCTACTATGTGGACCACAAGCTGATAGAAGAAATGCCCCATATTCCACAAAATATCAAAATTTTGAAAAAAAAAATCTGCTACATTGTTGAAGGTGACAAATTTCCCATCCTTAGAGAGTATGAGATTCAATATAAGTTTAAATTCTGGATATGTAAAACTAGAAACTAGCTGTCCAACTTACTTAGTTAGGTATTTATTCAAAGCATTTTCACTGATGCAACATGGAAAATAGCAATTTCTTTACTTATAAATTTTTTTAACTATTGGAATTGGAAAAGTACTGATGCAATGTTTATTTATTTATGCAAAGCATTTTCACTGATGCAACATGGAAAATAGCATTTTGTTTACTTATAATTTTTTTTAACTATTGGAATTGGAAAAGTAGCGATGCAATGTTTATTTATAACTATTTTTTATTCCAAAAAGAGTGATACTATGTGGAGATAGCCATCTGTTTATTTATAACTACACTTTTTAGATTGGAAAATTAAGAATGCAATTTGAAGTAGTTTGTGTTTATTTATTTGAGATTGGAAAAATAGTGTTGCATTGTGGAAAGTAGTTATTTGCTTGCTTTGGAAAAGTAGTAATTCAATGTGGAAAGTAGCAAATTTTTTATTTATAGCTATTTCAAATTGGAAAAGTAGTGATACTGTGTGGAAAGTAGTCCTTTATTTACTTATAATTATTTGAAATTAGAAAAATAAAGATACAGTGTAGAAAGTGGTCATTTTTTACTAATAACTATTTAAAAGGTGGTTTATTTTTATGAAAAAAATTTTAAACTAAAAATCAATAAAATTATGAAATATGTATTTTGTAAATTTTTTTTCAACTTTGAAGAATTGTGTAATTGCAATGTTTCCATTCAATGTAATTGTAATGTTCTAATATAATTGCAATGTTTCCATTTAATGTAACTGTAATGTTCTAATAGTAATTTTTCTTATGGATGTCGTTGTCATTCAAAATTTAAGTTATTTAATATTTTTATGTTTATTATTAATAATTGTTAAAATAGTAAAGTTATATTAAAGGGATGTTATGAAGTTTTAAAATGATTAATTTTACATTGTAATATAATATTAATATTGATAAGATAAGAAATTATTTGGATATCTTTGTTAATGATATTATGCTTGAGTATTTATAATTTTTAAAAGAAGCTTAAATTTGTATATTAAATAGGGGACAACATTTTGTTTAAGATATTAGCAACTTTGAAGAGGTCTATTTTCACAAGTATTTCCTAATTGACTTTTGTCACAAGCTATATTGGGACTATAAAGTTACAAAATAACCATTGGATCTTAGTCTTGAGAACAATTGCAAAGCTCCATAATTTGGTTTTGGTAAATAAAATGTTATCTTCACACCCTTGTTACCATAGTGATTATATATGGTTATGAGATTTGGGGTTGTAATAATTCCAAAAAAATTGAGGAATTGAGGAAAATACTCAATATATAGGCACAAACTAATTGACATAAGTAAAAGTCACTCAAAGCTCAAACAAGTTGGACTAGAGATGTGGTTTCTTATTTAAACTATTGGAGGGTAGTAGAGGAGGAAGCACTCCAAGATATCAACACTAGCATAACTAAGTTTTAAAGAGAAAATATGAAGTGATAGGGACACGAGTTAGTTTAGTACAAGCATATCATTAGCCTTTAGGTATTTCCCAAATTATTTCCCACTCAGTGTGGGTGTCTCACCACATGCCCAACTCTTGGGTCCACTTCCAACTCCAAGAGAAGTTCTATTGTGTTTCAAGCGCACTTCTGCTGTGTGTCAAGCACACTTCTATAGGGAACACCTTTATTGTGTATTGGGTACACTTTCTTGGGAACCTATGAAAGAACTATGTCCTGGGAACACTTTCTTCCTAATGCACTGTTGATGTTGCTCCTGACTATTTTTACCTAAAAATTCACTATGTAAGGAACACTTTTTTTAAGTGTGGTGTGTATTAGGTACCCCCTTCCCAGGTGCACTTCTACCAAGTCAAAAGAACTCTTGTTCACTATAGTGTCCCAGGTTCTTCTTTACCAATATTGTGTTGGGTGTTTCCTTCCTAAACTCCCTTTGACGCTTAACTCTTGGCACCCGTTCAATCCATTCTATAATATTAATCTTTCAGTAGACAAGTGGTGAATATCCCACTAAGTTCATACCTATAATACCACCTATCATGGGTGTAAATATCTGACTTGAGACCAAGATCTCATTCCCTTCTCTAGGCCATGTGGCATTTCCCAAGTTCCTCTCCTAGTGATGAGACCATCTTGTATTTGGGACTTTCCAAACTACTCCTTCACACATGCACACTTACAATTGTTCATTATACTTATTTGATGTTTTCCATGTTCAATATAGTTACACTTAACCAAGAAACATAAGAGAACAACACAAGTGTGATTAACACCTCAATGGAGTGCACCCACAATATGTTTAATAGATAATAAAGAGTACAATGCAAGAAGAGCATGACATGCTACTTCTGGGGAGGGTAAAAATCATTCCTCCCAACCACCCAAGCTACATCCAATGGACATAACAAATATTTAAATTACATATAGTTAATATATATTACATTAATGATGTACATAAAGGGCACAAGGTAAAGTTGTAATGTGGATTGACATAAGAACTCCAAGGTTTCAAGAAATAATGTTGGGTAGAGGCACAAGATTGAAACCTTATATTGTTTTATGATGGGTATTATGGGCACAAAATTGTAATCCTTAAGGTTATAGGGTGGTGGATAAGACAAAGTTATAGGTGTACAGTTAAATATTTGCAATCCCAAGTTGCAAGAGGAAGAGTTTGCAACCCTTGTTTTCGAGGTGAAAATAATGTTTCAAGGGCATAGGACATACACCACTTTTGACAACATGACCAATCATGTGCTAACTATTAAGGTTGTACATGGGTTTAATAGCCTAAATAAAAAGGTTTCATTACACTCACATAGAATTCATTAGTATCAAAGCAAGACACATTGCCTTTCCCCTCTATTTTGTTATTGTAAGTACATGATCAAGAATAAACAATATTAAATTATTTGAATGCTCACATGGACATGGTTTAAGTAAACAAAGCACATGATTGACTTGATTCATTCTCAAACCTTATTTCTTAAACAACATGACCTAGGAAATACTTATTTTATTTGAATGCTCACATGGACATGGTTTAAGTAAACAAAGCACATGGTTGACTTGATTCATTCTCGAACCTTGTTTCTAAAACAGCATGACCTAGGAAATACTTATTTTTCTAGCTCCCTGAGTATGCCACCAACATTGTCTAATCAATGGTTAATGAAGCTTTTCAGAATAACTATGACGATTTTTTATTATCTAGTTTAAAGATTTTTTCAACATAATAATGCCATAAATACCATTAATTATATCTATGTAGCCAAAATTAGGATCATTCGGTTGTACAAAACCATTTAATGTCAAGATCGACCATATCATTTTAGATTTTTCCATAAAAAATTATTCAAAGGTTCTTGACAAGTAGCTACATGCTCTGATCTTATCCCTTTGCAAACTCGAAACCATGAATATTTCCTTGAATACATAAGCTTTGTGAGAACCCCACAACAAACACCATGAATTAGAATATGATAAATCTATCCCAACTTGCACAAACTTCATGAAGGCCATGCACAACAATATCATCGACAAAATTATTATAAAAACTATATATGTGATGCAACAAGTATGGAAACATTATCAATACTTTTTGTAAGAAAATAAGTGTTGATGTATTTGTAACTTCGGAATGTATTCACTCGTATATCTTATGTATTGTACCCCGATGTTTATTCTGGGAAGTGTCTGTAATGTATTTGAGTCATGTCATGCCCCAATGTTCCTATCGGGAGATTCAATAATGTAAACAAATCATGTAAATTCATTGTGGATAACCCTCCTCTTGATCAAGGGTTAAAGTCCCCACATTTGTGGGGCACTAGGGTTATTAGACTCTCCTAGAGATGTCAGCTCTAGTAAGTAATTGTTAAGTGAGCTGACATATTAAAGTGGACATTAAGTGAACGAAAGAATATAAATAGAGAGTGAGCCTCTCTATTTATCACACACACACTCACTCACTGGGGCGCATGAGTGAGAGAGAAGCTGGGATCAGAGAAAGAGACAACTGTTGTCGGATATCATCTTTATGTTTTTAGGTTTTACTTTTGCTATTGATGTTGATTCTATCTCTAAGGAAGTTGCGGGGTTTTCTCCTTTATGGTTTCCCCGAGGAAAATCTTTGTATCCATTGTCTCTTGTGTTTTGATTGTTGTGCTTGTTATTCTCTCAGTTAAAGATCCTAAGATAATGTTAGCTTAAATGATAAAAATCTAACATGGTATCAGAGCTAACCTAAGAAGAAGACATTGTGCAAATAAAGAAGCTAGGGCTTCTTAATTTTTAGGTCTCTCTCCACAATCCATCAGCAAAAGTATGCTAGGATGACTCTCCATTGAAGGGTGCATCTTTCTGTCGAAGCAGAATTCGATTTTGGACATTTTCAGTTTTTGGTGCGGGAAATTAGGGCTTTTTACAGAAGAGGAATTTTTGAGTGAGCCCGGCATAGGATTTCTCTCCTCATCAAAATTGAATTTTAGAGACCTGGTTCAATATTTTTGGTTGGGTGAAACTCCGGGAAAGTCAAACCCTAGTTTGACCCCGGGCTGGAAAAACCCTAAATACTAAAACTGATATGTTTCAGTAAATTCTCTATATCTTCGGATTGGAGAAGCCTCAGGAGCTGAAACTTTCACAGGCCGAAGATAAAATCCGAAATTACACTGTATCCAAAATTCAGCCTCAGATTCACTACATTCTATGATATATGGTCCCTCCAAATTAGTGTTCCAGCCTCTTCCAGGATTCATCCCTAAACAGGACACCTGGAAATAATTGCTATATCTCGGGATACAAAGGTCCAAATGAAATTTATGAAGATGTTCCACAAAGGGCACAGAATTTAATTTTTGTGGTAGAAGTTTTAGACCATGAAGATGCAACAATGACATGTGGCAGTCCATACAACTTCGTTATGTTGAACAATCCTGAAACAGGTCACCTTGGGAAAACGATCATAAGTCCCAATTGGTGAAAGAAATTATGATGAAACCTATGTTTTTGGAACAGGAATAGGTGACGCTACCGGAGTACGAAGTTTCAGACATATAGGAACATTAATTGCAAATATACCGTAGAAACTGTATCAAGAATTTATGCAGAAGAAATTGGAAAACTAGGGCTTCCTGTTCCGAGAGCTTCCCTCCACTGTTTTCAGAAAAGGAGTACATTGGATAGCTCACCTTGAAGAGTTCTATCTTTATATCCAATAATATCTGAAATATTCTAAGTTTTGAAAATTAGGTTTTCTTTGACAAACCCTAGATCAGCCAGCTCCGGAACCAGGACGGACACCTCAAATCGGTAAGATCTAATACTTTGCTATTTTCATTTGAGGTTCTCATTTCAAAGTGATTTATCACATCAGCTTGATGATAAGCTTGGTGAAGTTGAAAACTTCCAAGCATGGAAGTATAGGATCTCACTAGTTCTTGAAGGAAATGAATTGGACACCCACATAAGTAGAGAGGTTCCAATTCCAGAGGGAGATGAGGCTAGAAGCCTTACACAAGTAGAACTTAGTCAAGGCCAAGAAGATCATTGTTGATTCAATCATGGATCACCTTGTACCACAAGTGTCTTCCCTAAAGACACAGAAAGAGATGTTTGACTCCTTGACCAAGCTATTTGAAGGGAAGAACACAAATCAGAAGATGACCTTAAGAAACCAGTTGAAAAATGTGAAGATCCATAATGTAGAAACCATACAGTCATAATTTGCAAGGGTCTCTCAAATCAAAGAACAACTTGTAGTAGTAGAAGAAGAAGTGGAGAATGCAGAAGTGGTGATAGCCACCTTGAATGGCCTCCCAGGATCATGGGAGTCATTCATTCAAGGAATGTGTGCCGAAAGGAAGTGATTATCTTCAGTAGACTCTGGGAAGAGTGCACACAAGAAAAGAAGCTCGACTCATAATAAGAAAAGAGAATATGGGAGAAAATGGAGATCAACCTCTCATGATCCAAAGAAGATACCCCAAGCGATGAGGAATATGAAAAACTCAATTCTTGAATAACCTCTTATCCATCTTAGAATTTGGATAAGAAATGATGAATGAAGAAGATGATGAAGCTGAAGGCTGAAGAAGGAGTCTACTGACGAAACAAATAAAGATAAGTATTCAATTGTCATTTCATGATATTGTTTTGTTATAAATTTGTTTATATTCAATTGATGTATTATGCATGATAAAATGTTTGCATTAATGACAGTATACTACTAATATGCATGTGATGGGTAAGTAGCTTATGGTGCTATGCAACTCTCCAGGAGGGTTATGTTGATTCAGATTGGGCAGGCAGTGCCATCGATAGGAAGAGCACTTCAGGGTGCTACTTCAATATGGGATTAGGTGTGATCTTTTGGTTTAGCAGGAAACAGTCCTGCATGGAACTAAGTACAGCTGAAGCAGAGTATATAGCAGCTTGTTCAGCTAGTTGTGAGGTAGTATGGTTGAGGAAGCTACTATCTGATTTATTTGATCTCCATTTGGATGCTACTTGTATATATTGTGACAACCAAAGTTGTGTGAAGTTGTCAGAGAACTCAGTGTTCCATGACAAGTCGAAGAATATCAAGATCAAATATCACTATAGCAGGGATATGGTACAGAGAGGAGCAGTGAAGCTCTAGTATATTGCGATGGACGAACATATAGCTGATGTGTTGACAAATCCATTGGCCAGAGTGAAGTTTGAGTACTTTAGGGAGAAGCTTGGTGTTCTCTAGTTCAAGGTTCCTTCCAAGTGGAAGTGATGAGTCTGTGAGCCATTCTGACATGATGAGAGGATTGGTTCCTTCCATGGTCAAATGTAAGGGCTGAGCCATTCTGTCATGGTGAAAGGATTAGTTCCTTCCATGTCAAATATGAGTGTTGAGCCATTCTGATGTGACTGTAGGATTGGTTCCTATATGATCAGATATAAGTGTTGAATGCCATTCTTGGAATGGAGGCACCTGGTCAGTTACCAGGAATACTTAGCTTGGTGCTGAGATGCCATTCTCTGGGAGAATGGAGGCACCTGGTCAATTACCAGGAATACTTAGCTTGGTGCTGAGATGCCATTCTCTGGGAGAATGGAGGAACCATGTCAGTTACCAGGAATACTTAGTCTGGGACTGAGGGCCATTCTGATGTGACTGTTGGATTGGTTCCTACATGATCAGATATAAGTGCAGAACCATTCTAATGTGACTATGGGATTGGTTCCTACATGATCAGATGTAAGTGTAGATCCCTTTCGACATGTAGGTTGGATTGGTTCCTCGCATGGTCGAATGTTAGTGCTGGGCCTTTCTGACATAGATGACTGGATTGGTTTCTCTCATGGTCAGATGTGAGTGCTGGGCCTTTCTGACATAGATGACTGGATTGGTTCCCCTCATGGTCAGATGTGAGTGCTGGGCGTGCCTTTATGACATGGTGTTGGATGTGTTCCTCTCATGGTCATATGTAAGTGCTGGACGGGCCATTCTAACTTAGGGTCAGATATAAGTGTTCAAGAATACCTACATGGAGGCTAGGCATACAACCAGCATGAAAAAGGGCTGGCCCTGTATAAGTTCCTGTGACAAGAAGAATCATGAGATAGCACCTGTGATGATGATCCAGCAGTAATGATCCAGATCGAGTGATGATACAGATGCAGTGATGATGATCCAACAGTAATGATCCACATCCAGTGATGATCCAGATCCAGTGATGATGATCCAGATCGAGTGATGATGATCTAGATCGAGTGATGATCTAGATCTAGATGAAGATGACGAGAACTCAATGATGATCCAAATGATACAGAGAAGAATACTTTTGCTAATAAATTGCATTGAGAGAATAGCTTCCTAGTTAAGAGGGATCGTTTATGTATTTGTAACTTCAGAATGTATTCACTCGTATATCTTATGTATTGTACCCCAATGTTTATTCCGAGAAGTGTTTGTAATTTATTTGGGTCATGTCATGCCCCAATGTTCCTATCGGGATATTCAATAATGTAAACGAGTCATGTAAAGTCATTGTGGGTAACCCTCCTATTGATCAAGGGTTAAAGTCCCCACAGTTGTGGGGCACTAGGGTTATTAGACTCTCCTAGAGATGTTGACTCTAGTAAGTAATTGTTAAGTGAGGCCGACATGCTAAAGTGGACATTAAGTGAACGAAAGAATATAAATAGAGAGTGAGCCTCTCTATTTATCACACACACACTCACTCACTGGGGCGCATGAGTGAGAGAGAAGAAGCTGGGATCAGAGAAAGAGGCAACTGCTGTCGGAGATCATCTTTATGTTTTCGGTTTTTACTTTTCCTATTGGTGTTGATTCTATCTTTGAGGAAGTTGCGGGCTTTTATCCTTTATGGTTTCCCTAGGGAAAATATTTGTGTCCATTGTCTCTTGTGTTTTGATTGTTGTGCTTGTTATTCTCTCAGTTAAAGATCCTAAGATAATGGTAGTGTTGAGGCCCCGAAATTCGTAGGCAGCAACAATAAGGGATTCTCCCCAATCAACGTTCCCAACTAGCCCGTTGATTGTTTAGTGTAGGGAATCTGTCTGGTTTGCGGTCCGGCTACCGTAGGTCAAGTACAAAACAAAGGCTTCACCGGTTATGGCCCGGTCCACCGAGTTTTTGTATTTTTTGACTTAAATTATGAAATGCAAGTGCCTAATTGACATGCAGGGTGATAAGATGCAAGGAGCAGTCACAATGTGATGCCCAGGTTTTAACCTCTCGTCTTAAGGCTCACAAGCATCCAAATCGCAGATAACAAGAAAATAAACTACCTAAACTATCCCTAGGGAGCAGAATTATCATTCATTGGTGAGTAACACATTTTGTATATGCATTATGAAGAGTTACAGATAGCCGATACTTCTTTCAAGACACATGGACAATTACAGATATTTAAACAACCAGATAGCCAATCGTTTTATGAACAATATTTATTACTCACAGTGGAAAACATCAAAAAATATACTGAAGAACATTCAACAAGAACATAGGTTCAGGAGGTCAAACACTCTCACAGTTGATGAAACACAGCTGAAAACGAAATAGTTCCCCTTCAACATTGTCCATTTAATCACATTGATACATTCCACACTTCGCTTTCTCCAGTAGGCAAAAGTTGCAGTTTATGATTGTAAAACGAAATAGTTCCTCTTACAAGAAAAATGGTTTACAAATTTTCCGAGGGAAAAAGTCCCTTCTAAGTTCTGATTTTACAATATTTAAACTATCACAGCAGGTCTTTTGGGCTCCCCCCCCAAACATGTGGCTTTCCAGTTTCTTCGACGCTTCAGAACCTTCTTTTTTATCTTTTCTGCACATGCTCATGATGGGAGGGGTAACTGATGGACCTTTCAGGTTTCCATCCCCATCGCTATTCATTTGCATCCTCCTTCATTTTTCCATATTTAGGCCCGTGTTTCTTCGTGCCATAGCAGTTTGACCGATTCTTGTAACCCACCTGCATTCAAACGACAAGCATCATTCATTGGAAACGCATTCAAATGATGCCAACAAAAACGGCTAAGCATCGAGAGGGTCATGCACTGCGTTACTACCACAAGGTAAACACCGGCGCCACTACCTTGACAAGCAGCAGGGACTCATCGGATACTCAGAATAATAGCATCGGAAGCTGAAAGTCCCACTACAGCCGTAACGACGGAAAGGAACGAGGCAATGGATGAGTGACCGAAGGGCGGGAAAAACTCCTCAATTGGAAGCCAGTAAGGTTTGGACACCGGAAGCCAAAAGGATTTCCTAGCCGCAATGACGGAAGGGGAAAAAATATGGGCAAGCGGCGGAGGGAGGAAACTCAGTCGGACGTCGGACAGACTTCTACTTCGGAGGCCAAATCACTTTGGGAGCCGCAACAACGGAAGCGAAAAGGTTAGAGACAAGCGATGCGGGTGGAACAAACTTAATCGGGAATTGGAAGACTTTGACATCGGAAGGGAAAATGCTTCCCCAGCTGCAACGGCGGAAGAAAAACAGCTTTGGGTCCGAGGCTAAAAAAGGCAACGTATGTCGGCAAGCAGATCGCTTTATGCTTCAGCTAGCTAAACGATTTGGGATCTGCAACGGTGGAAGAGAAACAATTTGTCAGCTGCCGATTTAACATAAGATGACACCCAGTCTAACAGAAAACTTTAAGTACTTTGAAACTATAAAACCAGCAATGGCTGAACCCGTTTGCTTCCGAAACAGCGGACCTTCAAAGACAAAGACAATTTACCCCTGGCTAGGCATACCAAACTCGTATTCACGACCAACCATAAAAATGATACACAGGCAACCTTTAAAGTAGGCTGTAACCCAATCTTAAAAATCATTCAACATAAAACACGACCAACGATTCAAGCATCCAGCGATGAAAATGACTTTAACTTATGAGGAGGGGCCCAAAATTCAGAAATTTGGGGAGAAAAGTTGCAGCTACAACAATTGGCGATTACCTGGTGAACCTAGATCTCTGGGCGATTAATCTTTGAGTGACCAACTGTTTAACAACAAGTGCATCCCACTGAATTCTTCCAGCTATCTGGATTTCTCGAATGCCGGAAGTGTGTACCTTCAATCATTGATAATAGTCCTATTTAGGAGAGTGGAAACCAAGATTTTCAAGTCCAGATGACTCTGTTGAGGCCAGAGGATGAATTTCATTATTACCTTTGTCTTCAGGTAGCTGATAGCTTTGGACACCGCATGATTATAGCATGTGATAAACAGAAATATTCGTTTGTTCCTCATTCCCATGCCTTGTAGCACATTTTTGTGCTTTTGGACTTTTGTCCCTTTTCGTATGAATCCTCCTGCATGCCTTTCTTACTGAATTTTAATTCAGGATCCTCTATCCCATAGTGTCCTTTTGTGTGAGTGGTGTATTTCAAGTTTCAGCTCACAGACAGAGAGGATCTTTCGGCCGCTTAGTACTTATGATTTAGCACCTGCTTTGATTTGTGATGCTTTCATAGGAGTTTTGACTCTTTATTTGCCTTTTGGCATTCGTTTCTTGGCATGGGATCACTTATATTTAATATACTGTTCACCTTGCTTCTTTCCATGGGTCCTCCACTGTCGCTCCTTAGAACATTTTAAGTGTGACGTGGATGGAGCCTCAACATAGTATTCCAGACTCTTCGAATCCGGTTTATTTCACAGGGGTTAAGCAGGACTTCAATGCACACAGAAGTATTCGAGAAAACAACTAAACTGGAAGAATTTCCTTTAGCAACACACAGTCTGAGACTCAAAAATGTCTATCATTCCCAAACCTTTTGATGTTCCCCATGCAACCGCGGGTTCGTCCCCTTTATTGAAATCACAACAATCAAACTAAAACCAACTGTAAAACATGACTCAAAAGACATCCAAACAAATTATTTATATACAAGACATAAAAACTCAAAGAAACTCAGGAGAAATAAGGCTTGAGAACCAAACCATTCACTGGTAAGTTCTCTTCCCACCCCTGAAGATCCTGTAACTTGTAAGTAGAAGGACCAAGCTTTGCTGCAATTTGGAAAGGGCCTACCCACAACTGCTGGAATTTAGTGTGCTTTCCTTTCTCATCATGGGGGTGATCCCATTTGAGGACTAAGTCTCCTACCTCAAAGTCTTTTGTTCCAGCTTTATGTTTGTCGAACCATCTCTTAACTAGCTCTTGCTGCTGCTTAAAGCGTTCTCGAGCTTTAGATCTAGCTTCTTCTACTTTCAAAAGATTATATATTCTTATTTGTAAAACTTCATCCTCTGACCCACTAGACTCTTGGGATAAAATAGAAGACGATAGCATGATGTTGGGCGGAAGAATGGCTTCTTTACCATACACAAGGGTATAAGGTGACACTCCTATCACAGACTTGGGGGTGACTCTATCAGCCCAAAGGGCGTTTGGGAGTGCTGAGTGCCAACTCCTCTGGTTTTCTATTATAGTCTTCTTTAAGATTCTAATCAGATTTTTGTTAGCGGACTCAACCAGGCCATTTCCTTGTGGATAGTAGTTAGCAGAATAATGCAATTTTATCCCTTTATCATGAGCAAAAGCATTTAATTTAATTGATGAGAACTACTTAGCGTTATCAAAGACTAACGAAACTGGAACTCCAAACCTGGTCATGATATGATCTTGCAGGAAGCTGATGACTTCGTCTTCATTTATCTTGCGCAGTGGCGGTCAGAATGTACTTGTGCTGCAGAGATGAATTCGGCTTTATTTCTCCAATTATAGCCAGCCCCCATTGCTCGAATGGTTCCGTTATCATCACATAATTTATGGGTGCTGCTACTTTAGGTTGTTTCCCACCACACCTTTGGCAAATATCACACTTGCTGACATGTGCGTGTGCATCTTTGAAAAGCGTAGGCCAATAATAACCTACCCTGAGGATCTTGTGGGCTGTAGTGTCTCCTGAATAATGTCCCCCAGCAGGACCGTCATGCAAATCTGTCATTACTTTGTTCACCTCTTCCTTTTCTAGGCATCTGAGAAGAACCCCATCATAATTTTTTCTAAATAATATTCCTTCCACAATTTGATAAGATGCTGATTTAAGACGTAGCGCTCTTCTTTGCTGGGAATTCCAATGTTCTGGTAACAGCCCTGCCTGCAGGTAATGCACAAGGTCTCTATACCAAGACTCGGGAGCTGTAAACAGAGGACATACATCCATTACATGTAATTCGGCCTCATCCTCCCAGGCTTGCTCTTCATTGTTCCCACTTTTAGTCATCAATTTGCACAACCCTTGACCTTTAACTATAGAGGCTGGCTTGAATTCAAGGTCGTACTCTTGAAGAGCTGTTACCCAGTTGCCCCTTCTTTCTCCTAACTCTTTCTGTATGAGTAGGGATCTTACAGCTGGGTAGGGGACTATTACCTTGGTTCGATTTTTTAGTATATAAGGCCTGAATTGTTTCACTGCCTTAAACACTGCGTAAGCTTGCTTATCAATGGCTGGGTAGTTTAATTCAACCCCTTGCAAACCAGTTCTCATGAAGGATATTGGGAATTCATCCCCCTCATCTTCCTTTTGCGTAAGCACAGCTGCTAGCGAATCATTGGATGCGAAGGTGTATAGAATAAAGTCTTTATCGAAATTTGGGATTTTCAGAGAAGGTTCGTGTGCAACAGCAGTTTTGATTTTGCTGAAAGCATTCTTCTCAATTTCAGTCCACTTGAATTGTGCATTCTGCTTCACCATCTGCTGCAACGGTTTGACAGTCTGAGCGAAATCAGGCACAAATATTCGTACGAAATTTATGGTTCCCATGAATGATTGCATCCCTTTTTTATTATGGGGCAAGGGGATTTGTTCAATAGCCTTAATTCTTTCTGGATCAATGGAGATCCCTTCCTTTGAAACAATGTGACCCAGCAACTTGCCTTCTGTGATAGCGAACACACATTTCTTAGGATTGAGTGAGATGCCATGCTTCCGACAGCGTTCAAAAATCTGTCGTAAGTGAAATGCGTGCTCTCCTCTTTTTTTTGAGAATATCGTAATATCGTCAAGGTACACTACAACGCTGCGGCCGATCAATCCATGGAAAGCTATGTCCATAGCTCTCTGAAATGTTGCTCCCACATTTATAAGCCCAAAAGGCATCCTTCTGTAGGCAAAGGTTCCCCATTTGGTCCTGAACGTTGTCTTCAACATGTCCTCCTCGGCTACTAATACTTGATTGTAGCTAGAGAAACCGTCCAATAACGAAAACAGTTCAGAACCTGAGACCATTTGGAGCAATTGCTCCATGGGTGGTACCGGGTAGTTATCTTTATCAGAAGCTCGGTTCAGATTTCTGAAATCAACGCATAATCTGATCTCTCCAAAAAAATTTCTAACTGGTACCAGATTTGATACCCACTCAGAGTGTCTAACTTTAAAAATGATTCTAGCATCCAATAATTTCTTCACTTCACTCTGAATTAGTGGTTCCAGCTTCGGATGCATTTTTCTCAAAGGATGCTGATACGGCTTGACTCTGGCTTTGATGGGAACAATGTGCTTAATGATGCTGGTGTCGTATGTTTTCAAATCTTCGTACGTCCATGCAAAAACATCTTTATATTGTTTAAACAGACTGATGAATTTGTCTCTCTCTACTAGTGAACAACATTTGCCGAGATTTACAAATTTGGGATTATTCTCAGTCCCTAAATTTATCAGCTCGAACTGTAGAGATGAGCTGTGGGTCTTCACGTTGGCTGGTCTTCTGAACTTTTCATTTAAATTGAAAATTTTTTCTAACGTTCTGACTCCTTTAGGAATGAAATTGTCAAATTTCATCTCGGCCTGATGTTCCTCATCATCTATAATGGTTCCTTTAAAAACCTTGTCATTTGTCAAGCATTCTATTATTTGCTGATCATCATCGAACACTCGCAAGTTGGTGATCATATCCGGTACTGAGGGCCTGAAAAGCAGTTCGATAGAACATCGATTATTAGTGGGTACGAGCCTGGCAACTGACGTGGCCAACAGATCAGCAGCTGCGTTTTTAATTCTTGGAATTGAAATAATGTTGAATGCATTAAAACATTTAAGCAAATCCCATACCTCATTCTGGTAAGCCTTTATGAGGAGAAACACAATGTATCTGATTCCGGATTTGTTTCACAATAATTTTAGAATCCCCAAAAACTTTTAGATTACTTACCTTTAATTCAATTGCCTTCTTGAGTCCCTACACCAGTGCTTCGTACTCAGCTGTATTATTAGTACACTCAAACTCTAATCTACATGAAAGGAAATGTTTATTCAGCTATGGGTCGATTAGGACATAGCCAGCCCTTGACCCTTCTAATGTCTTAGAGCCATCGAAAAACAAAATCCAAAAATCACTAACTACTGAAGGTGAATCTACTCCTACTGCTAAGATTACTATATTACAGTCAATCTCATCAGCCTGTGAGAATCGAAGGAGATCAAGTTGGGTGTCAGATGTGTTGCTGGATTCTTCTACTTGATAATTCCCTGGTTCCAACTCAATAAAATAGTTTCCCAGTACATAATCCACTGGTACATTATTCTCCTCTAACTGAGTAACATTGTACTTCATGTGAGGCTCTCTTAGAATCTTAATCTGGTTTGGACTCCCTTTGTATGGAAACCACAGATGCGACCAATTTGAGGCGAAATATCCATTTAATTTGGCCGACCAATCTCTGCTCAGGACAAGACCGTAAGAATCTGGTATGTCAGCCACCACGATGTTAATAACTTGGCAAACTTTGTCATTGGATGCCAGACGGACTAGGACATCTTCCAGCTCACCAATCACCTTTACATCCATCCTATCCAATTGAACCACCCTCCATGTGGATGGCTTAGGCTACCCATTGATCTTTTTACAGACTGATATGGGCATAACATTTACCGACGCCCCTGAGTCTACCAAGCAATTATGTACATTATGATTAAAAATTTCAAATGTGAGGAGGAAATGTGGATGTTTTCTTTTAGACTTACCTCCAACGCTGGTTTCTCAAATTTCTTCTTCTTCCTAAGGTTGATTGTTGGCGGGGAGCTTCTCATCCGATGCTTCAAGTGCTTTCAACAGTCTTTCTTTTTGCTGCGGCACTTTACACATTTCGAATAGTGGCACATTTGCTTTTACCTTTTTTAAATCCTCCACTATGTCATAATCCATTGGCTGCTCAATGGGCTGGGGGTTATCAGTATTTTCTTCACTTGGCTGGGCCTGTGCTTCATTTTTCCTAGGATTTTGGCTGGTAATAGTGAACTCCGGAATTTTATCAACCAAAGATCTGTTTTGAAATTTCTTCTTAACATTTCTCTGCAGCCTCTTAATCTTTGGGAGTATAAGACTGTCTTCCTTAACCATCCCTTGGCTCCTTGTGGCTACGTTGGTTTCCATAACGTCCTTGTACCCCTGAGTCTTTTCCTCCTCAACATCAAATAACGAGACCGAATTCCATAAAGCCATGGTTTCCTCTTCCTGTTCTTTAGTAGAAGTAGAAGTAGCATTCTCTTTTCTTTCTTCATCTCCCTCTTCTGTTAATCTAGAATCTAACAATTGATTCATGACCAACGTCATCGAATTAATCCATTGAGGACAATTCTTTTCAGAGTGTGGCTGTTGGTGGAAAGTGCAAAAATTGTCCAAGCCTACCTCTGTTAAATTCATAGATGCAGTATTGTGAGGAGGGGGTTGATGCTGATGATTATCCTCTCTTTTCTTATAGTATGGCTTATAAAACTTCTGTGCTTCCTTTTCTTTCTCCATATCTATGATTTTGTTGGAAAGCTTCTGCATCATTTTGGCCATAATTTCCAAATCTGGCGACTTTTCTTCCTTAGGCTTAGTAAACAATAAGGCTTTTCTTCCCGCACCTTTCTCTCCTGACTGTTCTGGATAGTCTTCAATGCTCTCTCTTTCAGCTTCCACCACTTTTGCTTCTTCATAAGTTTCCGTCAAAGTAGGCTTGGCCCTACCTTTGGCAAACATGGCCAAATCAGGGCCTAAAGCTGAAGTGTAATATTTAATCAGAGCTTTGTCTAAAGGCCTATCAGTTTCAGAGAAATTCTTGAGATAGGCTGCAAACCTTTGTGTGAAACTGTGCACCTTTTATTTTCTTTCTTTCTTCAACACGCACAGCCCTTTCATGAGAGCCGCATGAGTTTTCTGAGTTGCATACTTACTTCTGAAAATTCTTTCGAAGGTATCCCGATCAGGGATAGAGTTAGTAGGCAAGCCAAAGTACCATGATGCTGCAGCTCCTTTAAGGGTATGCGGGAATAGTCTGCAGACTACATCTTCATGCTCCCCAGCCCTCAATCCTTCTATCACCAAGTAAAAACTCTGCAGATGATCATCTACTAGTATCTTCTCATTGGGGTCGAATTTAGGCAGCAACATGTCAAAGGCTTGGGGTAGGTCGTGTAATGGAGGTGTCAGGTTTAATGGTGATCTGGCTCTCCATGCAGGTGGTGGATTTGGTGGGTTAGGTGGTTGGTTTGCGTTTACTCCTGCCATGAGTCTGGGTGGAGAATGGGGAGGTGAACCAACTGGAGTATGAGCAGGAGAACTGTGAGGGGTTTCTGGGCCTTCTTGATTCAAAGGTAGCACAACTTCTTGTAAGGCTTTTTCTACAAGCTCTTCCCAATCTCCAACCAACACTGAGTCTTCCGCTACAGGACGATCTTTCCTTTTATACTCTCTTCTTGGCAATTCAGGGATGATTGGCAATCCTCCAATCTTCTTTACATACGCCCTGGTGTGTCTTCTCCGATCATTAACAATTTCGTTGCCAACAGAATATAGATGTTCTCTTTCTTCCGGAATTGGATTTTGAAACCCACTGCTTTCAGAACTGTTACCGGTGGAATATTCTCGGGAAAACGGGTTTCCTCGGCCAGCCATACACTGGCGGCCCTCCTTCTAGCGCCAAAACTGTTGAGGCCCTGAAATTCGCAGGCAGCAACAGTAAGGGATTCTCCCCAATCAACGTTCCCAACTAGCCCGTTGACTATTTGGTGTAGGGAATCCGTCCAGTTTGCGGTCCGGCTACCGTAGGTCAAGTACAAAACAAAGGCTTCACCGGTTACGGCCCGGTCCACTGAGTTTTTGTATTTTTTGACTTAAATTATGAAATACAAGTGCCTAATTGACATGCAGGGTGATAAGATGCAAGGAGCAGTCACAATGTGATGCGCAGGTTATAACCTCTCGTCTTAAGGCTCGCAAGCATCCAAATCGCAGATAACAAGAAAATAAACTAACTACCTAAACTATCCCTAGGGAGCAGAATTATCATTCATTGGTGAGTAACACATTTTGTACATGCATTATGAAGAGTTACAGATAGCCGATACTTCTTTCAAGACACATGGACAATTACAGATATTTAAACAACCAGATAGCCAATCGTTTTATGAACAATATTTATTACTCACAGTGGAAAACATCACAAAATATACTGAAGAACATTCAACAAGAACATAGGTTCAGGAGGTCAAAAAATCTCACAGTTGATGAAACACAGCTGAAAACGAAATAGTTCCCCTTCAACATTGTTCATTTAATCACATTGATACATTCCACACTTCGCTTTCTCCAGCAGGCAAAAGTTGCAGTTTCTGATTGTAAAACGAAATAGTTCCTCTTACAAGCAAAATGGTTTACAAATTTTCCGAGGGAAAAAGTCCCTTCTAAGTTCTGATTTTACAATATTTAAACTATCACAGCAGGTCTTTTGGGCTCCCCCCCCAAACATGTGGCTTTCCAGTTTCTTCGACGCTTCAGAACCTTCTTTTTTATCTTTTCTGCACATGCTCATGATGGGAGGGGTAACTGATGGACCTTTCAGGTTTCCATCCCCATCACTATTCATTTGCCTCTTCCTTCGTTTGTCCATATTTAGGCCCGTCTTTCTTCACGCCATAGCAGTTTAACCGATTCCTGTAACCCACCTGCATTCAAACAACGAGCATCATTCATTGGAAACGCATTCAAATGATGCCAACAAAAATGGCTAAGCATCGAGAGAGTCATGCACTGCGTTACTACAACAAGGTAAAGACCGGTGCCACTACCTTGACAAGCAGCGGGGACTCATCGGATACTCAGAATAATAGCATTGGAAGCTGAAAGTCCCACTACAGCCGTAACGGTGGAAAGGAACGAGGCAACGGATGAGTGACCGAAGGGCGGGAAAAACTCCTCAATCGGAAGCCGGCAAGGTTTGGATACCGGAAGCCAAAAGGCTTTCCTAGCCGCAACGGCGGAAGGGGAAAAACTACGGGCAAGCGAAGGAGGGAGGAAACTCAGTCGGATGTCGGACGGACTTCTACTTCGGAGGCCAAATCACTTTGGGAGCCGCAACAGCAGAAGCGAAAAGGTTAGAGACAAGCGATGCGGGCAGAACAAACTTAATCGGGAATCGAAAGACTTTGACATCGGAAGGGAAAAGGCTTCCCTGGATGCAACGGCGGAAGAAAAACAGCTTCGGGTCCGAGGCTAAAAAAGGCAACGTATGTCGGCAAGCGGATCGCTTTATGCTTCGGCTGGCTAAACGATTTGGGATCCGCAATGGCAGAAGAGAAACAAGTTGTCAGCTGCCGATTTAACATAAGATGACGTCCAGTCTAACAGAAAACTTTAAGTACTTCGAAACTATAAAACCAGCAATGGTTGAACCCGTTTGCTTCCAAAACAACGGGCCTTCAAAGACAAAGACAATTTACCCCTGGCTAGGCATACCAAACTCGTATTCGCGACCAACCATAAAAATGATACACAGGCAACCTTTAAAGCAGGCTGTAACCCAATCTTAAAAATCATTCAACATAAAACACAACCAACGATTCAAGCATCCAGCGATGAAAACGACTTTAACTTATGAGGAGGGGCCCAAAATTCAGAAATTTGGGGAGAAAAGTTGCAGCTGCAACAGGTAGCTTGAATGATAAAAATCTAACAATAAGTTCCATGCACTAGGGAGAGAAAACAAACCTAACCTTGAAGTATCAAAGCGTATTAACCCTATATATGCAATCGGAGCCCAAGTTCTTCACAGTGAAGTCTCTTGGGGACCCTCACGATTCGCTTAAAGATTGAAAAGAAGTATCATGACAAATGGATATAAAATGGTTCTAGTGACAATAACACATGATAAAAAGGAAAAATTGGAAACATGCATCAATCTATGCTAAAGTACAACCATCAATGTGAGAAAGAAAATGGTGTGATTTGTAACTAATAATCTTTATAAACAAATGAAAGTTGTGCAAATTAATGTTAAGAGAAGCGACAAAAGTAAATCTATAATTGTTATGATTTTAAAAGTCAACTTCACAATCCAATTACCTATTGTCAAAAGAATAAATTTTTTTGGCATAAGTTTCATACGATCCTTGTTTTTCAGAAGAAAAAAGATAATCCTTAATATTCATTAGAATCAAAGAAAATGATTAAACCAAGTAATCATTCCATATATAGATCCATTATCAATCCACAATATTCAATCCTGAACCAAAAATAACCAAACAATAAAAAAAATAACCTAAACGATCACTATCTCCAGGTCTCAAGAGGAGAGATGTGACATATAATCCACCTGCTTGTCATCCAACGAACGACCCCTCTGCACATACGTGATGGAATAAAATTGTATCTTGATAACTTCAATCTTAAGATACTATAGTCCTCACTAGTCACATAAAGCCAAATTTAGTGAAAAATTATTAAACTTATCTAAGTTTTATTGTAAATTATAATTCAAACACAATAATTCTTTTTGTAGGCAATCAAACTATTAATTGCACAAAAGATGAGGCAAATTCGAGATTGGGTTTCTCTTATGAGTTGTGAAATCATCGTTATAACGTTGTAATGATTGTGGAATTTAAGAATTAAGTAATGGAGCAAGCATGTGTTTGACCTTCCTCATAAAATAAATAAAAATATAATATGAAGTTGTATTGATCTTAATATATAATTCACAAATACCATATGGACCACATATAAATTCTTTATTAAAAAACCATGAAGCTGTATTTATATTATATAAAGTTGGTTATAAACATATCAAACAATTATATGCATAATTACATAATAAATAATTGAATCCCATATAAATACTTTATTTCATAGGCTGACAAATTATTGATGGAAATTTCTTTATTAATACTTTATAAATGATTAAATCCTTTATACTAAGCACATAGTATCCATGTATTAAACATATATTATGCAACAAATTTACCAGAAGAGGCAATTTTAATTTCAAAGTCAATAATGAGATAGAATGTGGAAGTCATTTAGGTTATGAAATCAATCGTTGGACCTTACCTCTATACGCTAAACTAAAATAAGAAAATGAAATTGCATGTATGTGAAATCTTTAAATACTTTTGAAAAATGTTTAGATGAGGGTTCTGAATTTCGTAACGAATATATTATTTTATTTTATTTTATTTTTAATTCCAAAACAATTTATTAAGGATATTTTTCATTTTCTTCTTTGATATAGTGATATGTTTTTAATTTAGTGGTTTAAAAGTAATATATAATATAGTTGTGATATTCAATAATAATAAAAAATGTAAACTTTTATTTTATTTATTAAAATGTCAAAAACAATTTATTAAGGGTATTTTTCATTTTAAATTTTGAAATAGTGATATGTTTTTAATTTAGTGGTTTAAAAGTATTTTAATTAATGGTGAGGTAGGGATGAATGTATCGTGTTGTTCTTGTTTTTACTAAAATTTAAGGTTTTTTAATAATATGTTTGCCTCTTGTAAGATGTATGTGCTTATACTTGTAATTGTGATCGAAATCATGCATAAATTTTTTTATGACTTTGGCATTAATATTACTTTTTTTTCTTTTTATCAAAATACATCAATTTTGTTGTATGTAAATATTTTTAATTGCAAATACTTCCAAATTTACTAAAAAAATGTGATAAGGAGAATCTTAAAAATAAAAATAGAAAAATTAATAGCAGTATGGATTCTTGCAACAAAAAAAATTATAGATGTATCAAGCTTTGCCTCAAATGCTAACCCTAATATATTGAGGTTGCATAATTTGTTAGGTGAAAGTTATATCACTATCAAGGCCATAAATCCTTAGTTGCAGTGTTAATAAATATTAATACAACGATGTAGATAGAGAGTGCAAGACAAAGTTGCAATCTAGAAGAGATCATCTATGACACATGTTTTGGAGGTGAAGATAATGTTCCCAGGGCATCAAATAAGCACCACCTTATTGTAAAAATTGGATTTTTGTAACATCATGTTTGTATTGTTTGAATTGTGTAGAGGAGCATATTTTATCTGCCTCGAGATCATATATTCTCATGGCATTGGAGTATATTTGGACCATAACATTAACAACTCTTGTCATGCCAAATCCTCTCTGATTCAACATCACCACCCATAGTGGTGCATCATCGTTTTCTTATGCCATCTAGTTTATTGCTAAACATTCTGCATGTATGTTGAAAATTCCAAACACAAGTTCATTAGTCACCACTTCAACAATGACATAGAGCACTACATTATCACTACACCACAACTTACAAGGACCATGAATATGGCATAATGGATGATGAATCTTAACTAGGTTAACAATGAAACATTCTTAAGTGATTAAAGTTTGCTAGTTTAGTGCAAACCATGGACTACCCAATTTCCAAGAATGATACAATGAACATTGTTATACATTGTGCACAAGATCAAGCATTGGGTTTTGTCTCAAATAGGGATTTGATAACACATATCATATAAATATGTATCATATCTACTAGTCAATCTCTTAGTCTACTTGGATAGTTTAGAGCAAATACATTTTTCACTATTCCTTTATTTGAGGATTTCTTTTATAGTTTCCTTATGTGCACAACTTCAATCACACAATGACATCCTACACTACTACATATCCCACTTAGTTTTTAGCTCTCCTTGTACCAACAATAGTTTATGCTTTGAAAAATATCCATGTCTCATGTAATTGAATCTTTTTGGGACGCTTCGATTGTGGTCTCTAATTTATTTCTAGATGCACACAAATAAGTTTGCATTTACCACTAAACCATTTTAAGTATCCATTTGTTATTCATAACACTTCCTTATGTTTTTCATGTTCTCTTATGAGATCTACAACTACACACTATATTTCCTTGCATGATTATCTTAGTGACTTCTATTTTTCACTCCACTTTTAGAACCATATTGGAGAATCCTAGTTGATTAGCCGAAGAAGTTGACTAAGTAATGTAGTAGAGTGAGACAACTTGAAGTATAAAGAGTAGTAAACTAGGAATTCAAGTCACTCAATTGACGAGAGTAGTTATGGAAGTTATAACAAACCCCCATCTTGTATAAGTCATTATAAATTAACATGAATCTAGTAGATATTTGTTGTTAAGGATTAATAAAGTCTACTCATTATTGGATCTATATTTACTTCCCTCTCTCTCTCTCTCACTCTCCTTCTATTCTCCTTCTATGTGTATATGCTTTGTAAATTATGGCATATTGTTGCACTATTAGTAAATAGAATAACTCTATAGACCCTTACATTAAACTTTGGTTTTTTTGTTGGTGGTATGAATAAGAGACAAATAAATTGTATAGTATATGAATGCATGCATAGATGTCAAATGAGAAGGAGAAATTGATTGGTGGGAGGGAAAATTGAAAATTTCTCTAAATAACAACGCTGGAAGAAATACACTAACCCTTGCATTGGATAGGGTATACCAATGGTAATTTCTTAGAGTCACTATGTACACAGATAAATAAGATAATAAAAATATTTAGCACATGATCACTTTAACAAAAGATGAAAAAAATAGATGAAAAAACTATTGAATGGAGGTAGAACAACCTTGTACAAATAGGTCAAAAAGGTAACCAATGAATTCTACTAAGAACAAGAAATTGAGGAGCATACATCCTTGGATGATGTGAAGAAGAAAATATTCACCAACAGACACGATATTTTCTTCTACTATCTACTAAATTTATTGTACAAGTTCTTTATTGATAAAGGATTCAGACACATCATAGAATCAAAATACCCTTTAATAACATCACTTCATACTAGGTAGAAAAACAAGAGTGATGAGTGGGAATACCTCTTAAGGAAAATTATCATGAATGTCCACCCTCGTCAACCAAGAGTAGAATCAAGGTAGGTGATGTCAGCGTATCTTCTCATGAGATGTATCTATATAAAGGGAACCCTAGTCAACTTGATTTGAAAAGAAATAAACAAGTGGAATAAGAAATTATGTTGAGAAACAAAAATAAGAAATCAATGATTGAGAGATAAAGAAAGTATACATTGGATGAAGAAACAAATAAATAATGGAGAGAAGAATCCCTCATATGTTTACTTGCAAAAAAATGAAAGAAACAAAATATAGTTAAGAATACTTGAGTTAAGAGAATCCATGGACCCTTGTTAATTAAGAGCAAAATAATTTGCAAGGGAGCATCATGGGTCGATATAATGCTAACCCTACCTTAAATGAGTTTTGAATATTGAACACATGTGAAAGAGGAAGGAACTATAATTATTCAAAGGCTATAGTTTTGATGGAGCATTGGGTCGACAGAATGCTAACCCTATCTAAGTCAATTTGGGAAGAACAATAATATACACAACTGGAAGGAACCATCACGATTCATGATATGGAGGAAATTTTTCAAAATGTAAATGTTGGAGTGGGATCCTTACAACTGAGAAATAATATTGATAGTATGGAGATCAGTGAGTCAAGGACTCAAGACCTAACTACAATAATACAAACACCAACACAAGAATACAAAGTCCTAGTATAAATGTAATTGTTTGGAAACATCTATATATTTAACCTAGAATAATGTTAATTTGGAATTTACTAGATGAAAATTATCAAGTCAAAGGTAGAATATGGATTCAAATATAATGATCAGAATATTATTATTAAAGAAGGAGACAATGAGTTATTAATTCATATTGAGGATCTCATGGGAGCATGCATGCCCCCCTACACAGCCACCAAAATTTAATCAATGAAGAAACCCAAAATATTTTGACTAACAATTATATTAGTTTAGTTAATGAAGAAACAAGACCATAAAGAAACATCATAGTAAAGCATAAATATCATGAGTGTCACACCTTGTTGCAATAAATTCAAGAAGATATTGAGCAAGAGAGTCAAGAATGAGAAAAATAAGACTCATTAATTGAAATTAAACCCCACAATAAAAAAAAGTGCGAAGATAACAAAAAAAACAAATCCAATTACCAAACAACATACCACACACAAAAAATAGATTAGAACCAAGTCCCCCAAGGTGGAAGAGGGAATGAATACTCAAGAAGAGGTGGCTATAGTAGAATAAAAGGAGGTCAAGGTGGTCAACATGGAAGATGAGGTGGATATTATACAAGGTTTTTCTTTACATGCTATGAATATGAACCTCTTAGTTCCAACTTCTCCATACAAGATAAATATGACTTGAAATTCGGCCATAAATGTAGGGTAGGACATCATTCCATAGAAATTTGTGCAATAACACTAGAGACGAGAAAAGATAAAATAAATTTAAATCTTTTATAGAGTATACCTAACTATGAATCACTAAACTCCAAAAATGTAAATGTGGTCACTAGATTGGGAGAAAGAAAAGGATAGGATGAACTTTTGCAAAGAACCCCTCAAATAAAATGTAAATGGAAAGACAAGAACATGTACCCATATGGATGAAACTAAAGGAATATGTTAATGAATCCATAGGCATGTTCATAAGATTAATTTATGAGGAAGAAGTTCAAGACTCAAGTCATGAAAGATAAGAAAGAGAAAAGAGTGTTGTTGTTGATGAACTTTTGGAGATACTAAGCAAAGATTCAAAATTTGTTGCAGGTTTCATTGAATTGTTGAGCATACTAAAGAACCTTTTTTTGTTAAATTAAGACTAAACGATAGTAAATGATTATAATCCTTAAGAAGGCCTTAAAATTGATGCTGTTTTGATCCCATGAGTTGTGGTTGACTTTAGATCACAGGTGAATATCCTTCCAAAGGACACCTGGATTAAGATGGGAAGGCCTAATTTCGTTAAATCAAGAAACAAAAGAACCCTTTTTTGTTAAATTAAGACTAAATGATAGTAAATGATTATAATATTTAAGA
This sequence comes from Pseudotsuga menziesii, assembly GCA_001517045.1. NCBI lineage: Eukaryota > Viridiplantae > Streptophyta > Pinopsida > Pinales > Pinaceae > Pseudotsuga > Pseudotsuga menziesii. The sequence continues at coordinate 775,355 of LPNX010369345.1, read as the reverse complement.
AGGCCTTAAAATTGATGGTTTTTTGATCCCATGAGTTGTGGTTGACTTTAGATCACAGGTGAATATCCTTCCAAAGGACACCTGGATTAAGATGGGAAGGCCTAATTTCGTTAAATCAAGAAACTTTTTAAAACTAGCTAATCAAATATTTGTATAACTCATTGGACTATTAAAAGGCACAAAAGAAAGCATAATGGGAATACAAACCTTTTATAACTTTGAGATCGTCTACCTTGTTGAAGGGGGCGCAACATATGCAAGCATCATTTGGAGATCATAGTGAAGGAAGATTAAGGCAACAATCTCACTAGAAACAATATAGAATAAAGATAAAAGGAAATGCAAGAAGAATCATCATACCTTTGGCCCCAAGGAATGGAAACCTTGGTTGGAACCATGGGATTAACAATCCAATATTAGAAAATCAAGTAATACAAGGAAGAGAAGAACATGTTGAATGTAATACCAAAATAGAGTTTCATTAAGAGCATTAATCGATATGGGGTAGAACTTAGATATTTCAATTTATGAATGGAAAATGGAGAATAATGAATTAAGAGCAAGGGAGTGTTGGAGCAGGAAGCTATACCTAGGGATAGAATTAAATCTTATTTCCCAGTAAGAGTCAAACTAGATTTTTTTGAAAGAAATATTAGACAATATCATAGTCTTGTTCCAATAAACATAGAGTTGACCTCCTTTTGCACATCAAGGTTTAAATAATGTGGATTACCTACCCTCCATGTCGACAAAGTGTCTAAAAGTGTTGGATAAGAAGGTTGATTGTAAATCTTGGTGGAGTCTTTTATATGAAATGCTACTTGTTGTTGGAGTACTCATGCTCACTAACTACAGACCTAAACCATAATTGCCACATACTTTGTTAAAATATTTAGAGGAATAAAATCAATGGAAACTACCCAAATAAAAATAATTTAAATATTGGATTCTCCCTTGAAAGACATATTCATGATTGCTATAAAGAATGGAAAATGAATTGGGTACCATGATGAATTAATATGGACACATATGTTTTCTAAAACACTGAAATGAGTACCATAGAAATAATACAAGTTTAAGGAATCAAAAGAAGGGACTTGGAATTAAAAACCCCTAAAAGATAGCTTTGTCAAAGATTAATTATCCTTTTTCCCAGCAGAAGAAGATCTAACGTAGCATTCTTAGAGATACATGATTTTATAGAAATATCTTGACTACTAACCACACAAAACCAAAAGGCAATTCAAAGGTCAACATAGGGTCAATATCAACTTGTAACCGAAAAATATAGTAAGAACAAGGCAAGAAAATATTCACAACATGAAGAAACATATGAAAATAAGAATTCCCTTAGAAAAAAATTTAGATGGGAGAAAGAATATATGTTCAAATACTTGTAAAGTTTGTACTTAAAATGGAGAAGAGAAAGACTCAAATAAAGAAGAGGACGATAATGTTCACTATAGATATGCATACAATGAAGTAAAATTCGGGGAAAGAAAATTACATAAAGCAAGAGAACTTGGATTGACAAACACATAACTTTATATCATGGAAGAAAACATATCAAATGACAAAAGACTAAAAATGGAAAAGTTGTGAGACTACCATTCAAGGTAGAAATGAAAAAGATAGTCGAGGCCTTTTGAACAAATATCAAGATGTATTTGCACAAGATTATGATGAATAGAAATTATTGGTTGAAAAACCGAAGAAATGAAAATTGACCTAATACCTAATGTAAAAGGTTGAAAAAAGAGACCTTTAGATTAGAACATAAATACAAATATATCATACAAAATTAAATTTAAAATATGCGTTCAGTAGGAATCATATGCATTAAATGGGTTAGTGCTATGTTTGTGTAGCCTATGAAAGAAGATCCCAAAACGCTAAGAATTTTTGTCAATTTTAGAAGCCTAAATAAGGTATCACTTGCAGATCCTTTGACTACCCCATTTGTTGATGAAATGATAAATAAAGTACTAGATCATGAATTCTACTCATTTACTAATGTATTTTATGGATACAATCAAGTGCCTATTTCCAAAGAATGTTAGGAAAAAACACTTTTGTTACAAAATTTGATTTTTGCATACAAGTTAATTCCTTTTGGCTTGAACAATGAACTTGCCATGTCTTTTTTTATTGGACCATTTACAATTTGCTCAAGAATCATCTACATTGGATTGGAGTGATATTGGAAAGTGTAGATATAAGATCATGTTATCCCTTAATAAAAAATGTATATCTTCCACTCCAAATTGGCATACTAATGGGGCATGTATTATCCAAAGAATGTATCAAATTTAACATAAAAAAATAAGTTATGTTGTATTTAAAGACTCCACAAATTTGAAGTGGACAAGAAACTTACTCGACCATGCAATATAGTACAAAAGATTTATCAAACATTATTTATGTATAACATTTCCTTTAGATCAAGTATTAAAGAATGATGCATAATTTATTTGGAGTGCATACTATAATGAATCCTTTGAAACATTAACGAAGACACTAGTTGAAGTTCTTATCTTCAAAATTATTCACTGGAGTAGGAAATAAATGTGCATGTCGATACATAAAATATAGTAGTTAGATTTTTTGGCACAAGCTGAAGAAGAAGAGATTGAGCACCTAAATTGTTGTGTCAATAAAAAACTTTAAAACTAAGTTGAAAGAAAATATTTGACCATAGAGAGAGGGGGGTTGGAAATCATATTTTATTTATAGAAGTTCTATAAACACCACTTGTTGACCAATCCATTTGTATTCTATATATACCATCAAGAAATATTTGGTTAAAAACTTATCCAATACAACAAGGGAAGGTTTGGAGATGGGTTATTTTCTTTCGGGAATTTGATTTTGAAGTAGTAATGCCAAGAAGAGAACATGCAGGAATGACAATTTCTCAATAATTGAAATTGGAGAAGAACCTACAAAGATAGGATATGACTAACCTGATGCACTCATTTCCAAAGTAGAAGTTGACCCTGGGAATTGTCAAAGATTGTACAATTTTTACAGGAAGGAAAATATCATCTAGAATTGTATGAAAATAAGAAAATCATTTTAGCCATAAAATATGCCCCATATACACTAATTAATAGAAGCCTATATAATTGGGTTTGATGATATACTTAGAAGGTTTGTTTTAGAACATGAGAGGGAAGATATAATCGATGAAGCACATATTAATCCTGTAAGAAGTCACTATCATGCGTATACACCAACCAAAAAGATATTGCAAGTAGGAATTTGGAGGCATACCTTCAACAAAGACTATAGAACAAAGATAACCAAATGTGATAAGTGCATTAGGATAGGCAATCCATGGAGAATAGGTTAAATACCTATAAAATCAATCAACACAAGTCTCCCATTTGATATTTTGGCTATTGATTTGTCAGACCATTCCCTAAAAGAGGAAAAAGAACAAGAACAATGTATATCATTAAAACAATATTTGAGTATCTTACAAAAGAGGTTGAAGTACGACTAGTTGACAATTATACCAAAGAAGTTGCAATAATATTTGCATATGAAAATGCCATAACCATATTTGGTTGTATACTCACCTTAATAAGTTCCTAGGGGACACACTTTATGAATTCCACCAATGCATACTCATGAATGAACACATGAAAATATCCCCTTGTCATCCTCAAGCTAATAGAGCAAATGGGTCATTTAATAAAATTTTAATTTAAAGGACTAACAAAGATGGATGGCGTGGATAACTTATATTGGCATGATAACATACCTATTGTTATTTGGGTGTATAGAACTTCTTACAAGAGATCCACAAGCAAAACTCTTTTTAAATTGGTCTATGGTCAAGAAGAAATAATGCCACTGCATTTTTTGACAGATGTAGACATAGTAGCCAAAATATTGAAATTTGACATAGATCAACCAAGATTAGTTCGACTATACTAGTAACCATTAGTACAAAATAGGTGATAAGTGACTAAAAATGAATTAAAATTGGAGATAATTGACTAAAATTGAGGTGGTGACCATTGGTCATAAATTAAGAGTCACTTATCACCCGAACAAATTAGTCATTTATCATTTAGTCATAAATTTCTTGAATTTTTTTTTGAGTTTGTTGTGTATTTTCATTTATTTGGTCATTAATTGTCACTATTTGGTCATTAATTATCGTTGTTTGGTAGTACATTTAGTCATTGATTGTTGTTATCAGGTAATTTGTTTAGTCATTGATTGTTGTTAACTGGTCATTTATTTAGTCATTAATTGTTGTTAATTGATAATTTATTTAGTCATTTATTGCTATTAATTGGTCATTTAATTAGTCAATCTATGTAGATAGGGCATGGAGGAATTGAACCACCAACCTCTTTCCTATAAGGAACATGCAATTCATTGAGATAGCTCCATTAAATAAACTAAAAGTTTGCATTGAATCAAAGTTCACACTAAAAATATATCACAAATCTTACAAACATTAACACACTATGATTCCAACTGTAACATAAAACATATCACAAACTCTTAAAAGATCTTAACACACTATCACAAAGGGAATTTAAATGATATATACATGCAGACTCTAGAATTCGATGGATTTGAAATTTTATTTTTTCATACTTTAGAAACTTTCTCGATTTGGATTTGAAAACATTGCTTTCTTGCCGAATTTAAAAACAAAGTATGCTTGGCTGTAATTATTTCCACAATGTTTTTCATATTTTAGAAGAAAAAGGATCTCACAATAACATTTCATCAACATAGATAAATTGTTACTCTTTTAAATGCATGTCTTCAATGATTCAATTTGGTATTCTCCTTTAAGACATTGATACATTGTCCAACATGCTCACCTTCTTTTTATCTTCTCCGTGTATTCAAATTGAATCTTCACATGTAGTTCACCAATATATAAGTTACATGCTCATGGAAAATTGATTCACTAGGAAAGTACGCCAACAAAAATATAGAGAGTGGCACACAACTTTGCATTAATCATGAATTTACCCAATGTGATAAAGATAACATATCGATTACATATGACAAAGAGATGTAATTTCAATATCAGCATGGCAATACGCTCCCTACATGATCATGGTGGACTAATAGCAAACCAAAGGAACACGTGGATCACTAAATAAGGTTTTGTTATGTGATTCACCCACCTATTTGAGAAATCCAGCTAGACCTGGGTATGTTTTTGTGCCTTAGAAAAAAATGACTTACAGGTCATGTTTCAACCTTGGTTCAGAAGGGAGAGGTTAATTGCTTCCCTCTTTTGTCGATTCATTTTTGGACTTCGACTGATTAATACATAAATGAATGATGGGATAATGATATCCATACTCTTTCAATAACATGACTACATAGTGGTTTTCCACATAAGAAATAAATTACAACAACAATTCATGGAAATAAGACTTCACCCAACTCATATTCTATGAATTACATATTTCAAAGTCATTTATTTTCAAAATTTGTGGATTGTTATGTATATTAGATATAAAATGCTTTAAAATGAGTTAAAGTTCAAATTACTTGTCCCTATTTAGTCTAAACTTTATGCATCAAAACATTCAAGGACACAATGAGCTTCTTATAACTATGTTGCAGGTATAACTTTTCGTATCTTTAATCCACCTTCTAGAGCATCAAGGTGTACTATGAATGTGAAATAAAAAGTATGGGAGACTTTGTCAAAGCCACATATACAATAATATTAATATCATCTTACTTTGAAATAAGGAAATCAATAATCAAATCTATAACATGCCATACTGGCTCATCAATTGATGCACAATTGATGCATTTGTGAAGGAGAATTTATAATCCTGACTTTTAACAAACGAATTATACTAGGCTCCATCTATGAAAAATTCTAAGAGGAAACCCACTAGTTTCTTCTCTTAAAACAACCAAATATTTTCTTCAGCAATCTTACGAACATTGGAATATGGTGATGTTGGTCGTATTCTCTATCGTAAGGCCAACAAGGAGAGATAACCCACTCAAATTTCTTAAAAAACTCCTTTGATGTTTGAAATATCTATCCCTAGTAGGTTTGGGTCATGCTACCTTATGAGTTTCTCTCAACAAGAGAGTCTCATGGTTGAATTGGCTAACTTTTTGAATGTAGAAGTACACTAAGATGCAAAACTAATCTATGACATAGATTCCAATAGCTGAAACAAATGGTTTAGTAGTTGCTAGACTGAAAATAATTTAATAGCTGCTAAACATGTAGGTTTCTTGCTATGAAATAAAATTGTAAATCTAAGTTTAAACTAAATTCTATATAATCTATATGTCATATCCCATGGGAGAAGATTGAAATTAATATTGGCTCATTTTTTCATTTAAAAATTAAACATGTAATAATCTAAGTTGAAAAGAAATATTACAATCAAACTATCACATGCTAAATAGCTTAAAAGCTTCTACAAATTAGTAGAGTAATGTCATGGAAATTTATAAAAAATCCTTTAAGTATGTAAAACTAAGTCAATTTTGTCAATATATCAATTGATAAAATAATCATAATCATCCAACATATAATTTAGAGAATTACGATCTAAAGGAAATTATGCATAACTAGAAATTCATTTCAAGTATTCACATAATTTCCCTATAAAACAATGATAAAATGGATATGTGATCAGTTTCCATTATTCTGTAGAAAGAAACTTATAAAAAACTCAGAAAATAGATCTGGGAATCCATCTATAATATCGTCTTGGGAAGATAACTAGATCCATTAACATAGGTAATATCTCCATAGTTGCTCCTTCCATGAAAACAAAGTTTACAGAGAGAAAATGTACAGAAGACGATTGAGTTCTTTTATGTCTACAGATATTATCCTCCCTCCCCCACCCCATACCTCTGAGGTCGAATTTATGCATGAAATATAGTAGGAAGGATAGCATCCAATCCCCCAAAACGCTAGTTTATTCAACCAAATACCAAACCAGCTGCAACCAAATTCTGCAAAATTCACCTCTGTTTGGGCATGAATATCTCCATATATGTTAAGTAATTGAAAAAACAGCTTGCTATTAGGGGTTAAGGACCCCATTTGGGAAGTGGGTTCTCAACAATTTTGTCATTTTCTTCGTGTTTTGATAGAAAATGGGGCATGCAAGTTGCCTCTCAGATCTAGTGTGTGATCTCTTTTTTAACTTTCATGCATTCTTCTTGCTTAGTGAAATGTTCTATGTACGTGTTGTCTTCCTCATAATCTCTACTTGACTATAATATCGGATTTCTTAAATAATTTTTTTGTAACTTTCTCGATCCTCATCGCTAAATCTGCAAGATAAGAAAGAGAATCAATTAGAGAACAATCACCAAAGATAAATATGCAAGAGATTTCTCTACCAAATATAAATGATGGATTAGAAAGAAAGAGTAACGAATGGTAAACAATTTCAAAACAAATAACATATCCCTTTATTCGATCAGAAATCCAGATGAAATTATTGATGTGTCTCTCTTTTGCAATTAGAATAAGAATAATAGTAGACCCTCGTATTGAGCTCGAGACAGACCAAGGCTCGATCATGACATTTTCTTTCTTCTATTCGTGTTGATGAGTAGTGTGCTTTTAGTGGTAGTCCTACTTGATAGTATCATAGCATTTAGGTGATCTGCGTTATTAACTTCAACATGGCATCCTACTATGTCGATTTTACCAAAGTGTTAAATTTGTGAACCATTGATCTACAGGAAAATATGAAATCTGTAGGAAGAGAATTATGTAGTAGAATAATCAAAGAGAATGTACACTGAACAAGAAATTCATGCCACAAATTTCAGATAAATCAGACAAGAATTGCTAAGTTAATCACAACATTAATCTTCATTCATTAATCAATATTACAATGATTATACAATAAATAGAATTTGAATGCTAAAAATAGGATTAGAATATATCAGTTCTAACTGACTGATTAGCTAACTCAGTGTGTCTAAATCACAACTGGATCTCACTAGTTTAACTCTGGATGTATAAGTCAGTCTACACTCAGCTAATTGATGAGGTAGGTGGAAAAAATGCACCACACTCCATTCATGCATGCAAAACTGGCGCTAGGCTAACTAATAGAAATATAATTGATTATAACTGGAGGATAACTTAGCATAACTTCTTACCTACCATATCCAACTGAAGGAGGTTGTTGGTGGCACTCACAGTGGGATCCAGCTATCATATAGGGATTGGTTCCATAGGAACATAAACTCCTGCATGCACATGCAATAAGTGGCAGATACCCCCTGGGCGTGTCCCCCATTCTCTAGCTAAGTGATAATGAATTCCTAAATTAGGAAAAATGACCAAATATACTATATTGGACAAACGAGGATTAATTAATCCTAACACCCCCCTTAACCCTAACTTTGGACAACTTGGGCCCTGGAAACTANTTATTAATAAAATAAGGAAAATGGGGAAAACCTCATGGGAACCCCCCTCCCCCCCACCCCCGCAAAAAAAAAAAGCAGGAATCGGGAAATTTTGCTCCAATTTGCAACTCTGTGGAGCAATAATACATAATCATGTTTCTTCTTTGCATCAACATCCTGGGACTGTGCATGTGAACCTCTCCAAAATAAATCATTATTTCTGAAGCAATTTTCCTCTTTAGAAGAAGAGGAATATGCTCAATTGAATCAGGAACATAGACAGTTGCAAGATAAAAAATGGACCCATGTAGAGCAACTAAGATCAACTAATGAGAGAGAGAAAGTGCTTGAGAATTCAAACCATGTGTGGTAAACAAAAGAAAATTATATGTTGCATCCTTGAACATCGAACCATTTGAGGTAAAATCAGCTCTAGGTGTTAGGAGAAAGTGTCCAAGCGAATGCAGGATGTCTCCATCTTTACTAGCATTATGAGGAGATGAGCATGTGATCAAGTAGGAAGGTAGAGAAGTCCTGGGACCATGGAGAGCGAATTCTTGAGGTCCATAATATGATATATCTTCTAAAATATCCAATGATTCACAAAATCTAATATCAACAAACTCATGAGAGAAAACTAACAACGAATCTCTGACAACAATTTTGAAAGAGACTTGAGGTACTTGATTTTTCACACCAAAATTGATGAGAACAGCTACAAGCATGACTGGAGGCTCTTGAAACTTAAAATTTGAACCAAATAAGGTCATATCAGATCCAAATAAGGTCATATCAAATCCAAGAGTGTGTAACAAAGGTTCTAAGTGCTCAACTGAGATTGTAGATGCACAAATTTCTCCTTCTTCAACAAAACTCTGAGTATTTGTGCAAGAAATCATGTAGGAACTTGATGGAAGTTGTGTGGAAGCTATAGATCAATGAGGGTGAAAGAATCACTCCTAAGTCTGATATTTCTTCCAAAACATCCAAAGTATCTCTTTTCTACACACTAGCAACAACATTATAGAGAGAGAAATCGAATTGTTCTTCATTTTCTGAAGCAATCATTGGAAAACTTTGCACAAAATTTAGAAGAGAAGAATCAGTGGAGAATGCCTGATTAGAATGGAAGGATATTTTTTCTTCAATAGCAGATATTTGAATGTCTTCTTCTGGATTAGCTATATGAGAATATGTGATATTAGATATCTCATAAACTTTTGGAGAAACAGGAGAAGGAGTCACTTCAAGGAGACTTTCAACAATTCGAGTTGATTGAGATGAAGATTATGCTTCTTCTTCATCTTGAACAACTTCATCTGAGAAAATAGAGGCCGAGACTTTTGAAGGAAGAACTCTTGTGGTGTTGGGTATGCTCTCCAAATTGCTAGAATGGTCCTCATTGTATTTTCCAAAGGTTCTATCTAATTTTTTCTAGAGATCCTTTAGGTATTCAACAGAATCAATAAGCTAGCGCATGCTTGGAGAAAAAGGCAAACATATCCGTCCAAAATATATGTCACCGCCATTTATCCAGTCATTTTCATATTCATAATACTCTTTACCAATCACAATAGATACCTCATAGATACCTTGTCTCTTTAGAGATGAAATCATCTTCAATTTCCACTCTGAATATCTTGTGAATGGAGTAACGAGAAGAACTGATACTCTCAAATCCATATTGAAGTTGTACCTGCAAAATATAACTACAAAATAAATCAATTCACAATCACATGTCAGTTCAAACCCTTCCACCTCGACATGTGCACATTTTTAGAGTCTGCCACACTTGCAGAGACTTCTCTGGATAGAATCCAAAGTTAGCAAGGCAATGATTACAGGAACTATGTGAAAACTCAGCTGCTTTTGGTGCACAATGGAGGTTTCTAAGGTTTGTTGTTAGCCTAAATAAGGGTATGATACCATTTTAAATTTGAGAACGATAGATCTACAGGCCAATATGAGAGCTATTAGGAAGGAAATATGCAGTGGAATAATGGAGATCAATATACATTGGGCAAAGAATTCATGCCACAAATTTCAGATAAATTGGACAAGAATTTCTTAGATAATCACAACATTAATATTCATTTATTAATCAATAATACAATGATTATACAATAAATAGAATTCAAATGCTAAATATAGGATTCGAATCTATCAGTTCTAACTGACTGATTAGCTAACTCAGTGTGTCTAAATCAAAGCTGGAGCTCACTAGTTTAACTCTAGATGTCTAAATCAATCTACAATCAGTTATCTGATGAGGTAGGTGGTAAAAGGGCACCACACTCCCTGCATGCATGCAAAACTGGTGTTAGGCTAACTGATAGTGATCTAATTGATTGTAACTAGAGGATAACTCAGCATAATTGCTTACCTACAATAACCAACTGAAGGAGGCTACTGGTGGCACTCATAGTGGGATCCTATAATCTAGGTATTGGTCCCATAGGCACATAAACTCATGCATGCACATGTAGTAAGTGGCGGATAACCCGTAGGTATGTCCCTCGTACTTTAGCTAAGTAATAATGACTTCCTAGAAAAATGACTAAATAGACTATATTGGACAAAGGATGATTAATTAATCCTAACTCAAAGAAATTACCATTCCTATAGTTTAGTGAAAATATGACTCAAGGAAGACATGTGTCTATAATATTAACAAATTTGGTGAACAATCGACCAAGAATATATGCACTGGAATCTCTACTCAACGATCTTCTGCAAAAATATCGCAACATCTCCATAAATCTGGTGGTATAACATATTTTTTCGGTAACTGAAATGATTTGGTGCCTTTTGTAATGTTGCATTAATGAATACAAGTTTACTATATAACAACTTCCAATCTCTATCTTTCAATCTGTGATTGAATAAAACAATGGCGTGATGAGATGGATTATCTGCATGTGTTTTGATATAAATATAATTTACTGCCCATTCGTAGAATATTTCTTCTAACCTTGAAACTGCCACATGACAAAAATAATAAAAATTGAGTCATTAAAATAAAATATAATACTTTAATAGAAGATCCTTCCCAACTCAAAGCATGTCAAAAGTATAGAATACCAAGGTAAAATAAATCTCAAAACACTTAATGGATGAGAAATTATTTTTTATATTTATCAAAACCAACAATAATGACGAATATGAGAAGTTAAAATCTTAAATAAAGAAATGAAATGGCACATATCTTCACTAAGACTCGAGTCTCAAAATAAATAAATAAAGTTATCATATCAAAAATTAGCTTTATTGGATTAACCAATTCTCACCATTTGTTTTATATACCAAAATTCCTTTTGACTCACTTAAGCCTCAAAATTGACAAGAATATCTAAAATCCAATCTAATATTATTTTAATAATCTCGTCAACTTTTCAAGGATAAAATTTTTTAGATAGGCATAAAAAGTTACAGCAGAAATATATAGTTTAGTCAAAAATAAAATTGACCAAATTAAGTCAATATTTTAAAATGAATTCCTTTTAGATGTGAATTGAATCACCTATAAATAAATTAAAATTGAAATATCAAGTTAATCTAAAAAGAACAAAAATTCCAAAGGGCAAAAGATTTGAACGAAATTTAAAGCTAATTAAAATTCATATTTTGTCCAAAAATGGAAATCAGTAATTCCTTTGCATAATTTTAATTATGTTCCATTTAGATGCTATTAAACCAAATACTATCAAGCCTCAATCAAATTATTAGAATTTTCCCAAGATCATGAAAAAGGACAAAAGTTTAATCAAATGTTAAAGGATTGCAAAAGTCAATGGATCATTCAAATTCAGAAGTAAAAGCATGGTTACGTTATCTGATATAAACTCTTTCGAGACATGAATCGGAATTATTAAAATTGGTATTTGAGTTAATTAATTATGATCTACCAAAATGGTTGTTAATTTGCAAAATGAACCGATAAGCACAATTTGGTAAATTTGTCGAAGCATCATATCAATCCAACCAAACCAAGCCAAACCGAAGGATATGATTAGCTCAAACAAGCTCAAGTAAGACTAAACAAGTGTTGTCATCAACTAGAAGGCCAAAATATTCCAACAACAAAGATATCCAAATCACCAAATCCTTATACAATGAAAGCCAACCGAAAGAACAAGCACCATAAAAAGAGAAGGAAGATAAGATGAAATAAAACTAAAGCAAGTATTTACAAAATTTACATGGGGGTCCCTTTATTTTCACAAAAATCAAGGGGAACTTGTTGGGGTGTCAACAGGTGATTAGTCATTCATAAGAATTTGTGTTGTCTCTATAGCCATATCATTCCATCAATACTATATATATAGCATAATCAATCAAAACCCAAATCAATAAATCCCTAACCAACTACATAGTATATAAAAATGAATCCAAGGGTAAACATCTTCTATAGAGAAGGAGATTTTTTGTATGAGTAATAAATGCAGTTCAAGCCTCTATAGTTCAATGGTGGGAGAGGTAAGTTGGTTTAGATTTCCAATAGCACCGATATATTTGTCATTATTCCTTATTGCAGTTGGTGAGTGAAGCATTACTAGACATTGATCAGGAAGGGTTGCATGGTCCCCAATGATTTGAGTGATGCCTTGCCTTGGATATTTTCATGGTTAATTACTATATTCCCTCTCTCAACCATGATGACTAGGAAAACACAACTCATTCATGATGGATTTGGGTTTGTTAACTTTTTTAAACTTCCAAACCAAGAAGGGGATTCACAACCAACAAATCAAATCATGCACAAATCAAAACCGAATAATAAATCCTAAAAACGCTATCTACAAAAAAATTTCCATAAACTACCCACTTCCTCTCAAAACACCATTAACATAAGGGAAATCCCAGATTACCAGCCATCAATCATCAAAGAATCATAAAACCAAAACCACAGGATCTCTCAAGCACACCATTTGAACCCAAAATTTAAAAAACAAGATACCCTCTTGCTCGTATAAATCTAACCATGAAAATGCCCAATTCAGCTCCTCATTAATCCAAAAGATAAAAGCAAAACAATGACAAATAAAATTGAGATTAAAAAAAAAAATTTAATGAGATAAACAAAACCTGTAAAAGATATTGGAATTCTATGAGGCATAGGTGCTTACCTTGACAAGAGAATGTAGGAAATGTCGAAGAACGAATGCCGAGCACTCGCCCAAAGGAAGCTTGAGATATTCGATTATCCCTTCTTCATTTAAGGAGACAATTTTATTTTAACAGGAGGCACCATTCACAATATTTTACGTTCTCCTCCTATCACAGGTTTATAGGTTTCAGGAGCACAAACGGTCCAAATTGTCTCCTCCTTACCTTGGTTATCTTGATGGTACCAAGTGATTTTTTATTTCTTTGTTTAATGCGCCCTAGAGAGCCTCTTATCCTACAGTTACTTGCACTAGTACCATGAGAAAAATAAAATGATATGAAACTAATATGAAAGAGATTGCAACTTAGTGGTTCAATAAAATTTGAATTTTTTCCCTCTTTTTCCTTTTTTTTGCCTCTTGTTTACTGAATATTAATTTTAAAACTACACTAAAGTTTTTCTAAAATCTTAAACCTTTCCTACCAAAACATTCGTTGTATTTGTTTTGTTATTTATTTTCCCTCTAATTCTCCTTCTAATTTTTTAACAAAGTTTTTCTAAAATGCTGAAGCTTTCTCACCAAAATATTCATTGTATTTGTTTTGTTATTTTTGTTATTATTATCTATTTATTTTAATTTGTTAATATTAATATGATACCTATATAATAACTATATTATATTAATATTACATAGTGTATAGTATATTAATATGTTATAATAATAACCCCCAAGGGGTTTGGCTTGTTGGCCAACTCTACATTCTTTTAAGGCGTAGAGGCTGTTAAGCAAGTCGGAGGCTCAAATCCCCCTGTGCAAAAAGGCAGCCGCCTGTGCAGTGTCGAGGGGGGGTGTCGGGTAGGCTGCTCAGGGGTTATAGTGATAGTGATGAGAATCAACCCCGTGTCACGCGAGTACGAAACCTGGCAGTTGTCGATTCCTCTGTACAAAAAAAAAAAAAAAAAACATGTTATAATAATAATAAAGAATCATATATTATTAACATATAGTATGCTAAGATTTCATATGGTTAGATAGATATCATTATTGTTTAATCCAAATTTACAACAATAGCATATGCATAATCATTGAAAGAAACACAATCACAAGATAGACACAATATCTATCCTAGGAAACCCTTGAGGGGAAGAAAACCCAACAAAACTTCCTTTATATAGATGTATAAGATAAAATCCCAAAAGAGGTAGTCTCCTCCTTGTTGCTCTCTCTCTCTCTCTCTCTCTCTCTCTCTCTCTCTCTCTCCTATGGCTACACAATTGTGAGTCTGTGTGTTCAAATGAGGAACACAACTCCTCTATTTATACTCTTTTCGTCAGTTGTCACTTGAATTTTACCCTAACAAGTCAGCCCCACTAAACTAACTGGGACGACTTCACCTAGGAAATCACAAAACAATATTATATTATATTCATTAGGGTACTAATGACCCGGCTTATAGTGGAGGCTTTACCTCGTGATTCTATGATCACCAATTACAATAATAACATCCCAACGGAGGAATATAACATCTCCCTTGGGGTACATCAATAAAATACATTTAGAATATCCTTTTAAGTTACAATGTTTCAACATGTATACTATATAAACTAACTTATATATAACATATGATATATAATAATTATATAAATATATAAATATAAAACAGAGGCGGTGGTATTGTCATAAATAAAGAAGCTTTTTTGAGCTCAAAAGATTATGTGGAATCCTCTTCGGGAAGATGACGATCAAGAAAATGATGGTGATGATGATGATAACCGTCTTCATTGTCATCATCATTATGATGATCACTATAGTCAACATCATTGTCATCATAATTGGTCTAGCTATTGTACCAAGAGTATCGATCAGGTGCGAGTGTTCTATAGTCAAGTAGATGGAGCAGACTAAATATCATGGATCATTATTCCCTTTATGTTAAGTGGAGGCATATAAATCGATCTATTTAATGATGAAAGTGGATTCAGAGCCCCCCCTTTAAAGGGGGATCTCTGAATTCATCTACAGTGTTAACATTTACGAAAATTGTAATTTTTTTATTACAGTTTGTAAATTATTACGTTGCAAATCGATTCAGAGACCCCATTTAAAAAAATTGCAATTTCACAAATTTTAACGTTGCGGATGGATTCAGAGACCCCTCGGATACCCTCTTAAAAGGGGTCTGTGTATCTATCTGCAACATTAAAATTTACGAAATTGCAATATTTTTACGAAATTGCAATATTTTTATTGCAATTTCATAAATTTTAACGCTACATATTGTTTCAAAGTCGACCCCTTAGTCATTGCACACTAATTAGGTCTATTACAATTACAACACTAAAATATCTAGAGACATATAGAGACATGTTATATATAATTATAAATCTTATATTATTTTTTTCATGAAAAAAAATGTATTTTCATTCATTTCATGAAAAATGCAATCCTCGGTGTTGTAGCATGAGTTTTATCAAAAATATTATAAAAACAATCTATCATGATCCATATTCAGCTTTATGCCTTACATCTTTTCAAAAAGAGTTACCATCCTATAGGAATATCATATACCTCATATATATGAAAGAGTAGAGTTTTGCACATATTTTTTAGTACCCCCTTAGAATTCCTCCAAATGTAATGGTCCCGGATAGAGAAGAAGACCTAGTTTGGAAAGAGAATATGCATCCTCATTAAGCTCACACATAATATGCATAGGAAGTAAACACTGAAAGGATTAATGAATCATCAAAAGTTTTTCTACCAAGTAAACAACCCAAAATGTGCAATCTTGGCATGTCCTTTAAGTAGTAAATAATCAATTGCAAGTCACCTAGTACCTAAATGTGTTGAATCCCTATTTTGGAAGAATGTCTTAACAGACAATATAATCCCTTGAAATTTGCTTGGTTATTTTTTCCAAGCCCAATCCATCCATACCCTTTGAAAAAGTGCTCTCTATCCACGAATAGTAATAAACCAAAGCCACTCTTCTGATGACCTTCTTGGCTCACCCTGCCAAAATATTCCCAAGGCCATCTTTCATCAATAACTAGCCTAACCAAGGATCTTCCAGTTTTATTTATATTTGACGATTTTTAGCACAGGAGGATAGCCATAATTTGAGTAGCCACCTTAATAATATTTAATTTACCTTCCTTTAAAATGGTCGCATTTCGTGCCAACCAAACACCCCATGGGACTATAATTGTAAGATCTCTGAAGTGGATCAACTCTTGGGTATGAAAGAACCTCCTTAAACATATCTCCATCAAATTACCCTTCCAAATCAATGGGTAATTGTATTGTCTTCGCGCCTCCTACTAGACCTCCCTGACAAAACCACAATCAACAAAAATATTGTGCATTGATTCCTCATCCAAGTTGCATAATGAGTAGGTCCATGGGCCTTGAAAACTATAATGTTGAAGGAAATCCCATGTCAAAACCTTGGTTACCAACATAAAACAGAAGTGTAAAATACTCTTTGGTGGCCCATTAATTCTCTAGATTTCCTTCTACTACCACCTAGTCCTCTGAGGATTTGGGATGATTGAATCATATCCCATATTTTCAATATAAATCCCCCCCTAGGTATTGTATCTCCATCGAAAAACATTTGCATCCCCAATAAGGTGAATATGACACTGATCAAATGAACCACATAAATGATCCCAACAACCCTTCCATATCCATGGAAGAAGCAACTCCACATCCATTAACCGATCATGTCTCCATATATTGGTCCTTTCCACAAAAGCAACCTTATCCAAAGTATAAATTACCCTCGGTAGCCCCAAGATAAAATCACAACCGAATCTTATCGATCGTCCATTACCAATGTTCCACACAAGGAAGGGTCCTAAGACCTAGAAGGCACTTGACAAGGATCTCCAATGATTCGAATATTTAGCATCATCCTTCTCTTTGTGATGCACCCACTCCACCACAAAACCTGGGGCAATGTATTTCACAATCGTGATATGCTTCCAAATACTTTCCTTTGTAAAATAATCATTAGAGGAAATTTCAACTCAAAATGGGCCTTTTAACTTTGATTCAAATTCCATGTCATCATGTGTTAGCCAATTAAATTTCTTTAAATTTGAAATACCGTATAGGTCTTAAACACTTTTTTAATATAAATTTGGGGATAGGTATCATAAAAAAAAACTACTTTTTTTGTTTGTATTTTCAACATATCGCCCCGTGTTTTTACTCAAATTTCGATTGAGAGAACTCATTGGATGCGGAATTAAATTATGCATCCAACGAGTACCCACTCGGCATACTTTTGACAGGCCCCATTACCCCAAAAATAAGAAATACCTGAAAAGACGTGATGATGACATCATCATCACGTCTTTTCAGTTATTTCTTATTTTTGGGGTAGTGGGGCCTGTCAAAAGTATGCCGAGTGGGTACTCGTTGGATGCAGAATTTAATTCTACATCCAACGAGCTCTCCCGATCAAAATTTGAGTAAAAACACAGGGATATATGTCAAAAATACAAACAAAAAAAGTAGTTTTTTTCTTTTCTTCCTCCAAAATTAATAAATACTATTTTATTATTTTAACTATTATTTTATTAATTCTTTTTAGGAGGCCCATTTTGAGTTGAAATTTCCTCTAATGGCGATAAGGATTTTGATGCCATATCCTAATTAAAAAGGAGAAAAGTCTTAATTCCCCACCCCCCATCCTCTTAGGAGCTTCCAACATATTCCATATAACCAAATGCAATCCCCATCCATCCCTCCCATTCCTCCAGATAAAATTGAAGCAGATTTTTTGAATAACAGACATGATCACCATAGAAATATTTTCCATAATATTCTAATAAACTGGAATTGCTTCTAAAACCAATTTGACCACTAATCTCACCCCTCTACAGATTCATATATTCCACCAAAGTTGATCCTTGTCTCTACCCTCTCCCCTATCCAAAACCATTCCTTCCTACCATACCTATTTGGATTTAGGATAAACCCGAAGTAAGGTATTCCATATTTCATCGATTGACCTACAAAGGGAAAATTCCCTCACCAAAAATCCCTACCCCTCTGAGCCTCTAAAAAATACAAATCTGACTTATCATTATTAATATCCATCCTGGTATCCCTGCATAAAAAATTCAAAATAGATTCCGTCCTTCTACAATCAGTAGTTGATTGAAAACAAAAATGTAACAGATCATCCACGGACATAAGGTGAGTAAGGGTCTCTCTACCATTGAAAGAAACTCCTAAGAGTCTCCTTCTACTTCGCTCATAATTCAACATCCTACTGAGTCCTTAATGATCAAAAGAAACAGATATAGTGAGAGGGAGAATCCTTGCCTAAGTCCACTGGAAGACTTAAAGAAGGTCCATCTTGATCCATTACTAAGCAAAACAAAATATAGGGATGCCACACATCCCATGATTCAATTTTTCAGGTCCAAGCTAAACACAATGTGCAATAGTGTCATCCCGAGGAAATTCCAAGATTCGACCTCATCATAGGCTTTGGAAAGATCAAGATTTAATGTAACCACTTTCAAATTTTGAACTTTTATGGAATGTAAACCTTCCTAGGCCAATCCCACTGCTTTATGAATGAGTATTTCATTTAGAAAACCAAATTATTACTTAGACATGTACTCTAGTAGATAGGTATTTAACCTCATCACTAAAACCTTTTCCATAATCTTATAAACCCCGTTGTAAAGAGAAATGAGTCTGAAGTATGAGAAGAAAGTAGGCTTATCCTTCTTCGGAATCAAAGTAAAAAATGATGCATTAATAGAAGCTAGAATAGACCCAAAAATTATCACCTCCTTAATTACTTTAAGTAAGTCTTCATGCAACAGGTTAAAGAAATCTAAGAAGAATTATAGAGGCCGGCCATTAGGCCCTGGACTCTTATCTTTACAAAAGGAATTTAAAGCACATGACAATTCCTCCAAGTAGACCTCCCTTAAAAGTAACTCACTATCCTCCTGTCTTGACATTCTAGGAAATTTCTCTATGACCTGCAACACCCCCAACATATCGTGATGCTTCAGTTGAGAGTATAGGGATTGGAAGTGATTAACATCCTCCTCTACTAAAGCATTAAATCCCCTAACAATGTTTCCCAATAGATATTTGAATGTCCCTAATAGTATTAACATTTTTGTGATGCGTCGCAACCCTTTGAAATCATTTGGTATTCTTATCTCCAGCCTCCAACCATAAAACCCTAATTTTCTACCTCCATTTCTCTTCCATCTCCACAAAAATTTTGTTCTTCTCCACTTCCAACAGAAGGATCTCATCCCTCCTATCAGCCATTGTGAAAATGACCGAGTTGAGGCCATAAATATCCTCCAAACATTTATCAACCTTCACCAATATTCCCTATCGGGCTCACATTCTACCCAAATTCCACTCATGAAGCTTTCCCTTTGAATACCTAAGGTTGGCATCCATCTAGATCGAAACCCTTACCACACCTACTCGAATATGAATCCAATTGTCCATAATTAAGGTGCATAAACTAGGTATCTTAGACCAACCTGAATTAAACTTAAAAGGGGCACCCGACTTGTCCCCTAGGAAGCCAATTTGAAGAAAGATTGGAAAATCATCATAAAATAAAGAAGAACCTACCCAGGATCTAAACAAGTTCAATTCATCAAATAAATTAACATGCATAAGAAAACATATCCAAACTCTTAGAAATACCTTGGGAACCTTCAATGCTTATTATTCGAGGTGGGATTGACCTCCACTGGCTTAACGTCAATCCAACCATTAAGCTCGAATGGGTCCTTTAACTGTGTAGATAAAGGATCCTCATGGGCCTTATCACCCTAGAATTTGTCCATTCCCAACGTCGATTTCAAATATCCACCCATTATTAGGTTATAGACCTTGAAACACCCTTGCCCCAATAGAGAGGCCCAAAAATTCACCCTGTCATCATACGACCCATAAATATTGAGAAAAAGGAAACTCTTCCTATCTTGAGACTAAGATATTCCACACCCAAAACCAAACACCCCACAAAGGAATTGTCCACCCGCAGGTTCCGAGACAAACCTAAAATCAGACCTCTAGATCTCCCACAAGCATCAACCGAGAAAAATAACATATCAAAAAACATCTTCTCTAACCGTGAAACTACCTCCACCCCCACCGACGTCATTTCTTCAAGATATAAAATGTCCAGTTTCTCCACCTCCACCAACCTATTGAGGGATAAAAATTTAGCTCACGCTCCTAGGAGTCTGATATTAATAGAGGATAGATTCATTAAGAACCCCCCTCCTAGGGTTTCCCTGTTATAAGTACCCCTGAAATTTTTAGTTTCCTTCCCTACAAAAATTATCTTTTCGCTCTCCTTTGAATGAAACATATGTGATTTGTGCCCTTCTTTCCTGGGGATAGAGCCCATCAATTCCTTCATACCTATACCCCCAACTGAGACAAGCCCTTTAACACATGAAAAAGGGAAATAAGGTCCCCTGCCACTACCTCCATACGTGCCACCACTTATGTTCAACTGGGACTTTAAACACACCAAGGAAGATGAGTCACTTGCAAAACCAACCACCGAAGGCCCACTATGGTTGTCCCAATAACTGTTTTTGCATCTTTTTCCCCTTCATAAGGAGCATTCTCCACCCTGAACGCTCATCCACACAGCCCAAGACTTTGCTGCCAAATCTCTACAATCGTCTCCATCTAACTACAACACAGATCAAAACCTTCCAATAATATGTCAAACTCTGTGAATTCTCATTCTCAATAGACGACACCGTGGGAAGAACTCCATCCCTCAAATTTTCAACAGAACGCTCAACCCTAATTACCAGAGAACAAATGGACATTGGACCATCTGTCATTCCCAATAACTTAGGGTTACTTGCATCCCTATAGGTGCCTCTTTCCTCTTCCATTTTTTCTTTTGAAAATTTAAATTACAATCAGTCACCACATGGCTATATAAATGGCATATGGAACATCTGAAGGGAACATTGAGATAGTCAAGAGGTTATGTAAAAACATTATCCGTGACAAGTAGGTCTATGGACTCAAATATCCCTTGACTTGCATTCACCTCCACCAGAATCCTAGCAACATATATACAATGAGAGTTAAATAAATATGCATCCACCATTATGAATTTCCATATGGAATCCCCGATATCTTTGAGACCCTCATGCGACCAGAATTCAAGTTGCGGGAATGGAAATTTAACCCATATGGGAAACAAAATTAAAGAGTCCATACGAGGATTAAATAATGGATGCCATTGTTTTAATGCCAAGGGGATTTTTCTATTTACCCAAGCTCTATGCAATATATCTTTTCGTTAGCTTGTGACTTAAATTATAGATTCAACCATCCCCTCAGGAACCTTAGTACATTCGACTCTTCACTCACCACTGAAACCCAAGTATCGGCAACCCACCTCCACACTACATCCTCAAAAAATATCCGACCACAAAATATCCCTGTCAACACCTTAGAAGATAATTTTGATATCTCCATCACCAGCATATCCCTTCCCACCACTTACTCCTTTATGGAGCCCTTAGTTGTAAGGACCTTCCTCTTTCTTTGGCTCACATGAATAAGATTTTGTTTGGGTGAATAAAATACCCCTTTGTCAATACAAGATTCCATATCTTTTGTCAGAAAACAACTCTCAATATATTCACCACTTTATGATTCCTCTAAATGAGAAGGGATGGAAATCCCCTTATGGTAAGAACTACCTATAGCTCCATTGTTCATCGTCATAGAATAATATGAGAAAGTAACCAACCCCTGGGTATGGATCTGATCTCCTGTACCAACCTTGGCATTCCCCACCATACAAGGCTGCACTATCAGCTTTCTAATCCATCGATTAACATGATTACTTCCAAGAAGTGATGTTGGATGCATAGTAAGGATGACCTCTTCAATGGTACTATACCCTGGATGAACAATATGGTCTGACAGTGTGCCAAATATAGAGAAAAATATTGAATCTAGCATCCATGTCAGCTCTCTGTTAGAGCTAACAAGACCCCAACCACTGCCTGTAGACCTACCGATCCACGAAAACAACAAACCTTCAATGTTTGTATGACCCTGACATGAGCTAACTTCCAAACTTGAGGAAAATATACGAGTCTCCTGCCTCGAGCCATCATATTAGTCCACCAAAGTGCCACAAATGACCTCCATCGGTACTTGACCACAAAGCCCAAGCCCTGCACAACAAGAAGAAAACCCTAAGATGCCATGGCTCCTTCAAACCCTAACCTTCTCACTCTCATAGTGATATGTATCTTGTCCTTCATCAAGTTGAATCTTATATTATATTATATATAGACACTCTTAATTTGTGCGTGATGTATAAGGAAATATGTGATAATTAAGACATCTTATATAATTATTAAATTAGTCTGTCTAGTTGTGTTTTTTATCCCATGACTAAAGTAGTAATTTATTTTAATAAATTTTAATTGTGATCACTTAAAATTGTTCAAATTTGGTCACATTTCACTTAAAAACACCGTGGTGACCAACATTTTTGGTGGTTTAGTCATTTATTTTGCATGGTGACCAAATTTTTTGGTTGCCAGGTCATTTATCACCCATTTTTCTATTAGTGTACACATGTCAGAAAAATAAAGGATGGTAACACTACATCAAATATATTAGAAATAGTAGAAAAACACTTGGCATGATAAATACCTAATCAGAAAGAAAGAATTTGAAAATGGAGACTCGGTGCTCCTACAATAAGAGATTCAAGGGCAAGCCAAGAAAATTGAAAACAACTTGACTTGGAACAACCTTATGTGATTAAAGAAAAAATAAACAATGGAATTGTATATCTTAAAACACTCCATGAGTTACAATGTTGAAAAAAGTAGTCAATAGTGCCATACTCAAGAAGTACCATCCTTGATCCGTAGAAAAAGAAAAGAAATGGTAGGATTTACTTAATCTTTTAACACAAAAAGCTCCGCACTTATGAAAAACGGTGCTTAAACTTGCTAGTGTCAAATACACAATTTATTTGTGATATTAAATAAAAAAATTATTTTAAATGTTTTTTTAGTTATTTGGACAACTTCTTTTGTGACTTTCTTGATAAAGTCATAAAAACTCACACCATTCTTCTTATTGGGTATTTTCATTTTAGATTTTTATATTTTAAGAACATAACTATATGATGCTAAATTAGGTGTCTAAATAAACCGAAGTTAATAGTGAAAGATTTATCAATAAGGTTTGTTGGGTTGGTGAAAGCAAGGCATTTTTATTTTTTCGTTTAAAATTCAAGCTATTTTAGTGACATGTTTTGGTTTAGTAGGCCAATTGTGATGGTTTCATGCAAATTTTAGGTGAATTTTGAAAAAAAAATTCTCTGTTGTGAGTTGTAAAGCAAAATTCTAATTTGAGTGTTTTAATTCATTTGGTTCATTGTCAATTGGGTGTAGCTCAAGTGGTTGACAAGAAACATTGTTTCCTCCCTACCTAGGTTAAAATATAACTTTATGTTTTCTCTTTGTGAGATGATTGTTGTGAAGATGTTGACCCGACCTTAAGCTCTAAAGAATATAGTTAACCTTGGGTGCCACCCTTGGAATGAAGGGGGGTGGTCAATGGGTTTTCTTGGGAAATGCATTATGAGGTTGAAAATATAATATGTTTAACACATTGTGATAAGAGACTCAAATAAGAAATAGTGAAGGATTCAATAGATATTATGAATTATGGGAATAATATTTGTTTAATGGACAAGTCATGTTTTGATTCAAATGATAACCTTTAATTTCAAGGTGGTAGAATTTGTGTGAAAGTTGTAACACTATCAAGGGTCATAAAAATTAGTTATAGTTACTCAAGATATATTACAATGGTACGGAGAAAGGGAATACGGTAAAGTTGTAATGTGGATTGACACATGAACATGAGGTTTCAATGCATAATATTGGGGAGAGGCACAAACTTGAAACCTTATATTGTTGTATGATGGATATAGTGTTGTGTATGAGACAAAGTTGCAGGTGTGTTTGAAGACTTTCGACCCCAAATCGCAAGAGGAGGTGGCTGCAACCCTTGTTTTGTAGGAGGAAAATTTTGCAAGGGCATAGAATACACAATACTTTTGACAACATGACCAATCATGTCTCTATCGTAGAGAGAAATTCTCCCAAGTTGTGCTAACTATTAGGTCTTGACTCTTTGCAGGGGTTTAATATCCCAAATAAAAAAGTTTCATTCCACTCAAATAGAATTCATTATTATTAGATAAACGTCATTTCCTTGCCCCTCTATTTGGTTATTATAGGTATGGGATCAAGAGTCAACAATATTTAATGATTTGAATGTTCACATGGACATGTTTTAAGTAAGCAAATCACATGATTGATCTAATTGATTCTCAAACTTTATTTCTTAAACAATATGACCAACATAGTAAGGAATACTTATTTTACTATCTCCATGAGCCATGTCACCAATATTATCTAATCAATGTTCAATGGAATTTCAAAAAGAAATATGGGAACATTTTCAATCTAGTTTAAAGAGTTTTACAACATAATAATGTTCTAAATAACATCAATTATATCTATACAACCCAAATTAGGCTTGTTTGGTTACAATAATCTATGTAATGTCTAGATCGTCCATAGCATCCTAATTTTTTCATGAAATAATTACACAGATGTGCTTGATGAGTAGTTCTATGCGCTAATCTTATCCTTTTGAACTAGATACTTTTAATGACACAAATGAAATCAAGCTCAGAACCATGGATATGTCCTTCACTACACAAGCATTGTGAGAACCCCACAACAAATAACATGAATTAGAGTGATGAATCTATCACAACTTGAGGAAACTTCATGGATGTCATGCACAACAATATTATCAACTAAAGTACTATAACGAACAACATATGTGATGGAAACAACAATGGAAACATTATGAATGTTTATTGTAAGAATATATGAATAATGTCCATGATCTCATCACTCATATTGGTAATAAGGAGGTAAAACACAACCAAACCTTAAAGTATCAAAGTATAATAACCCTATATATCCAATTGGAGCTTGAGGTCCTCACATTGAAGATTCTTTGGGACACTCACTATTTGTGCAAAATGTGGAAGAGAAGTTTCATGCCAAGGACTATAAAAATGGTCCTAATAACAAGCACATTGAAAAAATAAAAACCTAACGACATGCATCAATCTACACCGAAGGACAACCAACAATGCAACAAAGACATTGATGTGACCAATAACTAATAATATTCTTAGACAAAAGAAAGTCATGAAAATCAATGCCAAGAGAAGTGACAAATTTAGGCTAGTAAGTGGTGTGATTCTAAAAGTCCACTTCACAGTCCAATCATATATTTTCTCCAATCATATATTATCACAAGAACAATATTCTTTTGGCATAATCTTCATACAATCTCTCTACACATGAATGGGAAAAGAAAATGTTAACTTGATAACTCAATTTTTCTAATGCAATAGTCCCCACTTCTCGGATAAACTTACAAGCCTTAGGTCATTGATAGAAAGAAAAAATAAGATTATTGGTTTTAAAGTGAAATGATCAACAACCTCTTCATTTTATGATAGACCATTCAAATAAAAAAATATGATCTCAATGGCTATTTTACAATGACTCAATATTGTGACCACCTAAATCCATAATCTTGCATAATTGTTGATACCACTCAAGTAAAGAATTTTACCCATCGCACACGAATGTAGATATTAATACGCCATTCATTAATACAATGACAAAGCTACTTATGGCATCATATCGACATGGTTGAAATATTACTCAAACAATCATTATATGAAAGTGACATGGTATTTATGATTCCAAACCGGATAACATCATGCTGAACATCAAAGATATTTTAATCTACACTCTTATATAAAACTATTTGAAAATTTATCAAAACTTACTCAAATTTATCCAAATAATATCATGAACTAATCATTTAAACATAATGTTTATTTTTATTAATCTACAATCTTATATAAAACTAAACTATTTGTAAATTTATCAAAACTTATTCAAATTTGTCCAAATAATATCATAAACTAATCATGTAAACATAATACTTCTTTTTATTAAGAATTAAACTATTAAGTACATGAAAAATTAGGCAAATCATAAATTGATATTTTCTCTCATGGTTATTATTAATACCTTGTAAAAACATACTTAATTATAGGATCATAGTTGTAGCATTGTTGTGATGGTGGAATTGGGAGTTAAGTAATTGAGGAGGGGCGTGTTAGGCCTTCATTATGAAGTTAAAAAAAAGTAGAGCATGAATTTGTATTGATATTGAGATCTAATTAACAAATCACAAACATAAATATATTCCTCTGATAGGTGTGAACTGGATTATGGGTTGTGTTACTAATTCATATTTTGCAGTCTTAGTCAATGGGACTCCATCTGACTTTTTCCCAGCCTCAAGGGGAATCCATCAAGGTTGTCCTTTATCTCCCTTATTATTCATTCTGATTATAGAGAGTCTCAGCAAGATCATTTTGGATGCTCAGCAGAAAGGTCACATTAAAGGATTTCAGTACTCTCATAATCTGTCTATAACACACCTTTTATTTGTTGACGATGTGATCTTATTTGGGATTGGTACAGTTAGTGAATGGGGTGCTTACAAAGAATCCCTGGACTTATTTTGTTCGTCTATGGGTATGTCTTTCAACAAGGAAAAGTCTTCATTCCTTTATCAAGATGTTTATGAAGATACTAGGTGTCAAATTTATGTGCTCCTCCCCTACATCATGGCACCTATCACTGCAGGGTTCAAATACCTGGGATATCGCCTAAAACCCCTGCGGTATCAATCCTCTGTCTAGAGATGGATGGTGGAAATGTTTGAAAATAAGATTAATAATTGGACTTGCAGGTTGCTTACTCTTGGTGGCAGAGTAGTTCTTATCAAATCGGTTCTCACCGGGTTAGTTGTGTATTGGTTTTCCCTGGCCAGATCCCCTGGATCTATACCGAATACTTTGAGGAGCTCCATATTTTCCTTCCTGGGGGGGAACTCAGATGGTCATCAGAGATTTCACTTGGCGGGTTGGAAAACTGTTTCAGCCCCCATCGAATTCGGTGGTTGGGACATAAAGAATTTAGAATGGTTCGGGATCTCTCTCAAGTTGAAGAGTATGTGTCAACTTCTGATGGGGAATGGCATTTGGAGCCAGATCATTGCAGATAAATATGTAAAAAACATACCTTTGGAGGACTGGATCAGATCTCGAAATTTCATTGTCAATGGAACTTCGTATTTCTGCAATGGCTTTATTAGAATTTTGTCTTGGATCACATGTAAGCTTGGCTGGAAGGTGGGTAATGGAGAAAATCCCTCTGGGAGAGGACCCTATAGCTGGTCTTAATGCATCGTATATTATCCCGTCAAACCTAAGGGATTATCTTGCTAACTATGGGATTTCTTACCTAGCCCAGGCTCAAAAACAGGAAGGATTTTCTCAAGGTTTTAATTGTTGGTACTTGGCTTTAGATCTAGACCTGGGGGGTGATTGGGATGACTAATGGACGCCATTTGTCAAGGGCCTTTCTCATGGTGGAACCAAGATTGGGAATAATGAAGACTCTCTGCTCTGGATGTATGATAAGAAGTCAGGTATGGTTACTGCAAGGAAAGCATATGAGCTCATTGTGTCTGAGTATCTGCCTTTGTCAAATGATGGTATTCTCACGCAAGTTTGGAAATTCAATATCCCGTAGAAAATCAAGTGCTTTACTTGGCTGGATTTTAATAAGAAAATAAATACCTGGGACAACTTGTGTAAGAGGGGATGGCTCGATCCTAACAGATGTAGCCTATGTAAGACAGATGCTGAAACAATTGATCATATATTCGTTGACTGCTCCTTTGCGTAGGAGGTCATCCTCAGCTTAGGAAGAATATTTGATGTACATTTGATTTGGTCAGATTCATCTCTTACAGGAAACCTTATCAGTTGGTTCTCCAAGGATGGGGTTCTTCTGTATTTGCCTATTTTTTTCATGTGGAATCTATGGAAGACTAGAAACAACTATATTTTTTAGAACAAAGAGCCTAATATCTCCATACTTTGTCACATGATTATGCTAGATGTTGTAACTCATTAGGTGCCACAAGTAAAAAGGTCCAAAGTCAAGCACATTGGAGAACCTCCAGATAAATGATTCCCCATGGCTTTCTTTGATGGAGCTGCAACAGAATCAATTGGAGGTGCGGGTGTCTATATTTGGATAAATGATCAACATTATCTCTCTATCAAATTAGACTGTGACTGCAGCACCAATACAAGAGTTGAGCTATTGGCTCTCTGGGAATTATTGTACATTGCCAAAGATATTGGGTTGCCATATCTACATGTCTTTGGCAATTCCTCAGTGATTATAAATTCGGCAAAGGAAGTATCCACTCTTGCTATTGTGAACTTGGAGGCTTGGTGTGACAACACCAAGAAGCTTATGTCTTCTTTCTCATTTGTGCATTTCAGTCATGTCTATAGGGAATATAACAAGAGGGCAAATTCATTATCCAAGGAAGGGCTTCATATGGCTTCAAGCCATCTTACTTTCACAGAAATATGTGAAGGTGAAGTTTTTGGGGAAGTATCACTACAACTTTTTTGAGAGCATTGCGTTGGTTTTCTTAAGGCCTCCTAGCCTCTTGAGTATGGCACTTTTTTGAGCAAGTATTGGTTAAGATGATTAGTCGTGCCTTTTGACTAATTGAGTTGCCCCAAGCTTTGACTTGGATAATGTCTCTGGGCTCTTCTTATCTTCTTTAGGGACATATTTGGCTGATTGGTTTGCTGTGAGTATTATGAGAGGATTCATACTTGTATAAGATGCCCATGTATTGATAGTTGCTGGATTTAGAGAGAGCATATACTCCTTTTGTATAAGTTGCTGATGTACTTCTGGATAGATGTTAGGTTCCACATGTTGGATTTGTTGTTATTTTTGATGATGTACCCCGTTACCTTTGCTTCAATAGAATACCAAGAAACCGCTTTTTTTATCTGAAAAAAAACTTTATGAAAATCTAATTTATTAAAACCAATACATAAATATAAATTGATACCTTTCCGAGTGTATAATTTATTAAAACCTTTATTTTAGGCATATATTATACCTATATTAAGCATATTTTATGAAAAATCTTACTTGCATTTGAACATATGGTTTTAATTTCAAAGTCCACGATAATGAAATACAATATGGAGGTCATTTAGGTTATGGAATCACGCGTGGGACCTTACACTAAACTAATGTAAGAAAATGAAATGGCGTATCTCTCCTCGTATTTTAATACTTTTGGAAAATGTTGATACGAGGGGTCTAAGTTCAGTGACAAATACACAATATAGTTGTGATATTAGAAAAAATTATATTATCTTTTTATTTTTAAATATCTTGTCATATTAAAAAAACTATATTATCTTTTTATGTTTTTTACTCTTTGAAAACAATTGTTTTAAGGTATTTTAAATTTTAAATTTTAATATATTGACCTGTTTTTAAATTAACAGTTTAAAAGCATTTTAATTTAGGGTGAGTGAATTTTCAATGACATTGACTAAATTGGTGAAAGTATGACGTAGTTAGTGTATTTAGTAGAATCTAAGTGTTTTGAATGATATGTTTTTGTGTCTTGTAAGATGTTTGTCTTTGTAGTTGTAAATGTGGTTGACCATTTTGGTATAATAAATTTTTTCCTTGAATTTTTTTTGGCTAAAAGATTTCAATTTTAATGTTGTATGTCAATAATGTTAATGACAAATACTCTCAAATTTAATGAAAATATATGTTTTACAACACATAAAGATTTAGGGGAAGCTTAACAAAATAATAAAAGATTTAATAACTAATATGAATTATTGTTATTGTGTCATCTTATGATTCAAATTCTAACCCTAATATATTGAGGTTGTATCATTCATTTGGTGAAAGTTATATCACTATCAAGGGGAGAATTCCTTAGTTAATGTGTTAAGAAATATTACAATGATGTAGATAGAGGGTACAGGCCAAAGTTGCAATGTGGAAGAGGTAGTCTACAACCCATGTTTTTAGGTGAAGATAATGTTTCCAAGGCATCCAACATGCAACACCATATTGTAAAAACTAGAGTTTTTAAACATCATGGTTGTATGGATTGATTTGTGTATAGAAGCATCTTTTCTTTGCACCAAGAGATCATACATTCTCATCGCATAGGAATAGCTTGGACCAAGACATCAACAATGCTTGTCATGCCTAATCCTCTTCATGGAAACAACACCATCCTTAATGGTGCTTCATCATTATCCTATGCCATCCAATTTGGTGCTAAATCTTTTGTAGGTATGTTGAACACCTCTAAAGCACCACATTAGAACCACACCGCAACTTACGTGGACCCTGCACATGCCAAATGGGCGATGAATCTTAAATAGATCAACAAGGAAACATTCCTATAGAAGTGATCACATTTTACTAGTTTTGTGCACACCATGACTTACTCAATTTCCAAGGATGACACAATGTTATGCATTGTGCACAAAGTCAATCATTAGGTTTGAGCTCAATGAGAATCTTACTTGTTTTCTAGACAAGACAGGGAGAATGCCAAAGAGTCAGAGTTGCATTATAAACAGATATTGCTGAAATAAAGAATTGAGAATCCATTGAATGTTGGTTTTCCCATTGGGTTTCCAGGGTAAAGTCATGGTGTCTATTACGCTTTTGATATATTGTTCTTGTTATTTTTTAATTGTTGCTTGTGTTTTTAATGTAAGATACTATATGTTAATGGATGCTTGGCTATTTTAAATTGTGTAAAAATTAACTTCTATTGTAGATCAATACATTACCTCCTTAAATTGTGTTTCCCTTAGCAAACAAAGAGCACCAAATGATCTCTACTTTTTTCCATCTAATGTATTATGAGATTGGAAATCAATGGCTTCCAATGTTGTTGGGAGCCTAATACTTTGGGTTAGGAAGTAATGGATAAATACGAGTCACCTTGGAGTCCAAGAAACAACTTGGAAGATGAAAGCAAGCATCACTTGTGTTGTATTTATATGTGTATTCTCTTAATCGAAAATAGAACATTCACACTTGTTCTTTATTGGGTGTTCCAATAGAGAGAACCAAAAAATATCTACTCTTCACCATCGAATGTATTATAAGATTGGAAATCAATAGCTTCCAATACTTTACCTAATTCTTTGGGTTAGGCAATATTGGAGAAATACAAAGAGTCATCTTGGATTCCAAGAGATGGCTTGGAAGATTAAACCAAATGTCTTTCCAGATTGTATTTATATGTATATTATCTTAATGAAAATTAAGTTTTCACACCTAATTCTATTTGTTTATGCTTATGACTACTTGTCCTTGTTTCTCTGTCGGGATTGGGCATCCCAATAGTGGTATTAGAGCCTTGATCTGCATACTATCCTAGGCACTATGTTATTATTCCTCCTATTCCAGAGTCTACGTATTGTACATTGGACTATTATACATCTACGTATTGCCACCTTTGTGCATGGATTTGTACCATTACATTGATTCCAACTATTGTATGCCAATACTACATCTATTCTAGTGTATTTATCTCCATCTGGTATTACCATATGTATCTCTATGTAGTACCTATAGATTCACCTCTGTGTACCATCACCTAGGAATTGTTACCTTTATAAGA
Source organism: Pseudotsuga menziesii (assembly GCA_001517045.1). NCBI lineage: Eukaryota > Viridiplantae > Streptophyta > Pinopsida > Pinales > Pinaceae > Pseudotsuga > Pseudotsuga menziesii. Next base: position 743,097 of record LPNX010369345.1, on the reverse strand, counting down.
TTTTGTGGAAACCCTATTATTCATTATCCATTTGGTTATCCTTTGCTTGCTACTACTAATGATACTCACCTCTCCTATACATTACCTTTGAGCCTTATGTCTATGTATGGTATCAATCTTTGTTATCGAGCATGTATTGTGATACTGATATTCACCTCTGGGTGAGGATTAGTCGAGAATAGAGGGTTGTCACTTCTCTTACCCTTCTAAAATATCATCTTAATAGTTACTAAGGTCTGTTGCCAAATTTCTGTGGTGATAGGTTATTGGAGATGTAATCGGAGAAACCACAGTATCGAAATGACCAAGTCGACGTTTCGAATCCATATCAGGATCCATCATCAGGACAAGTTGAATGTGGAGAGAGTGAGAACCCAAGTTAAATACTGGAGCTGGTCAGAAGGTCTAAAGTCGGCCGCGGAGACTAGGGTTTGTTAGGTTGAAAAATATTTATTAATTTTATTTGGTGCCCGGAAAAAATTATTCCCTACACCTATTTTCCGAAAAGAATAGTTTATATCCTTAAGTTTTTATTTTACTAATGGCATGTGAGTGCATCATGTTCTCCCCTTTTACTCTCTTCTTTCACTTCAGTTAGATCAAGTATCATCAGATGCATGGTATATTGTTCGAGGTCTACGTGTTTTTGTTCCAAGAGATGGAGTATAGTGTGTTGTGTATTGGAATATTGTTTGAGGTTTTTGTTAATGTTCTATGCATACTAGTGCTCTCTATGTTGGCTACTATTATGTAAGAGACTATGGTAGAAGAACACGTGCTTCATCTCGATGTGCATCATCTGTGCGGTGTATGGTATCACCTTTCATGTTATTGTGGTATTATGGGAACATAGTATCATGCTCCCACACTCATATATTGCATGGAATATTCAACCCATGATCATAAACCTTCGACTCTCTACATGAGGTAGAGAGCTCTGCACATTGCATTGGCTTGGAACTCGATGCAAATTTGTAGACCATGCATGGGTATTGTGCTTAGTACTCCAAGTGAACCCAATGTGAAATGGCATAACTCATGTAATGTTGGGATCATGGTGTGAACTTGATACACATTGTATTAAAATATTTGGGTCAAAAATTCTTGCATCGATACAAAATTCTAGTTTTCCATTTGCTTTTTATCATTCTTTGATGTTTCCACAAAATAATTGTGAAGGAGTTTTCTTGGGAAAATAACACTATATTGAGGAGGTTGAAGTTTGTAATCCTATTCTAGAACTTGTTTATTACATAGTATTTTTCCTTGTTGAAGATCCATTCTCTTGTTAGCAATCCCTGGATAACCATGATCATATAGAACCATTGGAAACCATCAAAATCTAATCTTAAAACAAGGTACAAATCACTAGTATCGAGAGACATTGTAATTTGCATGTTGGCATATCTAAGGTTGTTGGTGAGGTCTTTGTTACTAGGATACAAGCTACGTGGTATCTCTCACATCATATCCATAGTATTGCTACTATTGACTTTTGCATTTATAACCATTCGTATTTCCTTATTTTTTTTTATTACTGAAATTATGACGTTGTAGACGTCATGTACATTTAGTCATGGGGTTTGATACCAGTTGGGGATGGCCCCAGCCGACCACCACAACTACCTATCCTACATGAGTCCCCCCTTATATTTCCTTGTATTTGTGTGAGAGTAATGTCAATAGACGGAAATTGAGAGATTGACTAACATTTGTGAAAAATATACTAGGGCCACCATGCATCCACTTTGGCCCTGTTTTGAAGTTATATATGGATTTATAGAGATGGGTTTTCCATTGAATATTTGTTGTTTCAAAGAAGAGTATATTGGCCATCCATGACACCAACACTCATATTTCATAACTACTTTATATCCATAGGATTTGTAACCTTGGTTCATCTTTACAAGATGCATGGTCATACTCACATCAAAGCACCAACATTTCACCTCTCTTTTATGTATTATTAACTATTGAGGTCATTTAAAAACATTTCCTTTGTCCAAGTGTTGGGAGTGCACATTCAAACAAGTGCATTGATGTCTAAAAAAAAGTGAAGTTGTCATTCTCTAGGAAATGGATTATGGCACTATCATTGACCATTGATGTTTCTTGGAGACTTATGTTTTGCAAGAAATTGTGTCTAAGTACACTTGTGTTTTTTGATGACCATTGGACTTTGAAATAAATAGAGCAACAAGGGAAGGACTAGAGCAACATAAAACATTCATTTTTGGATCAATTTAGCATCAAATTCAACATCAAATTATAATGTGCAAACAGTCTTTTTTAAGTTCACTTAATTTTGGTACTTCCAAGAGTTCTTTGTAGGTGTCAAATCAAATCAAGTTGAATTGTGTTTGTTATTGAGTGCACTCTCTATTGAGCATGACACCCTTCATTTTTAGATTCGAGTGCACTCTCTATAAATGACACTCTTCATTTTTAGAGTCCCAAATTTTAGTTGTTGAATCTTATCATTAAAGGGTGGAGTTGCAAGAATCCATCTATGGCCTCAGGTATTCTTTTAAATTGATCAAATTGAATAATTATTAGAGTTACTAAACACTCTAATAATCATAGTTGCTGACAACATAATCACAAACAACAAAGAAAATCTCCAGTTGGTTCTAACTTGCTTATAGGATTCACAAGGACAAGTAGAACTCCTCAAAACTTAATCACAACTTCAAGTATGTGAAGAAATACAATGAAGGAATCATTATTTTGAACTAGTGCTTGCTAAAAATAGTCCTCTTTTTGAGTTTTATGTCGATTCCTATAAGATGTCAATAGATAACCAACTCAGTGAAACAACAACATCCACTAAAGATGAAGCCCATCGAGAACATGTTCAACATAATATTTCTATCCCATCATCATATATTGGGAAAAACATAGGAACAACAAACAAACAATAGTTATTGGAGATGATAAGGGAGTGACCTTTCATATTTCGGGTTATGCCAAGCCAATATAGTTTTATAATTATGGATTATCTCAAGAATATTCATCTTCACTTGTTCTAGTTCAACATTGGTGTTATCATTGTCATCGACCTAGACACACGAAAGACCAGTGATTCAATACCATCCTTGTTAGCATTGCAAGAAGCATAATCATTCTTCAAATAGATGTTCAAAACTGAAGAAACCTGTAAGATTGAATATTCACTATTTGTGGATCCATTCTTGGCTATGGTCATCAAAATATAAGAAAATATATGAATTATATAGAATAATTCATTCATGAGTTCTGCCACATCTTGCAATAGAAAGTTTTTGCATTGAAAATCTCACACACATGCATCATTTTCACAATTTACATAATAAAGCATCATCAACATACATCATGCATCCAACCGAAGATATCTTCACAAGACCCAAAGAGCATCCTAAGTCCATAAGTGCCTCAAAACAATCAAAATGCATAACAACACGGATAATGGCCTGTTTATGTGTGCAACACTGTGAGTCTCCAGTACAACGTCCGTGCAACATCATGAATATTCCTTTGATACCCACACGACTGATAGAAATGGTAGGATCTCACCCACCAACTATGCATTAAAGGCTCATGAAACCTCCATTTACTCAAAGAATTCTAATTTTGGCTCTTCACACACTTGGTTTCCTTAAATTCCCTCTCTTTTGTACTTTTGAGTCACATAATGGATCATTGAGTTCGCATCGATATCTTGTTATTTCTTGGCCACCTCTTGAACTATAAAAGAAAGTCATGGCATGCTAGTTATGAGAGAATTCTTAGAGAAATGTTATGCTTCTGGATTTGTGCTTGAGCTTCCTCATAGCTCACCATTTCCTTTTTGTTAAGCATTCTTTAAGCACTCTTGCCTCCTTCCCTCAACGGGAATGTGTTCTCCTCACTTTTTCTTCAAGCCACTTGAAATCTAGTGTGGAATAAATAGACCTCCCTTAGGAGGATTTTTTCCTCCATTTGTATGTCACATCTCCAAGGTGTTGTATTTGCTTGACCATTGGGCAATAAAAGGAGTGCTTTGGCATCTATTGGTTGTTAGAGTTTGCATCTCTTACCCCATCTTGCATTTTGTTTTATTTCCTTTCCTTTGCTTTGTTGTTACTAACAACCATTTGGAGAACCACTTAGATCACTCACACCCACCACAACAAGGGTATTTTAATACCGAGGCATTGTTATATCCTACAAGGCCTAACCCCTAACCAAGTGGGAAGTAAGCACTCTTGTGCAATATTTCCCACAATAGTATTTATGGCGACTCCACTTTGTTTTAGTTTAATTCTCTTTCATTACATTGTTATTTGTGAAGTGGTTAATTTATGGTATTTTTATTCCTTGCAGGTGAAGAGGACCATCCCTTTCATCCGATAAATTCATCCCCCAAGAGATTGTTTTTTCCATTTTATGATATGTGTAGCTCCCACTGTCACAACCCCAAATTTTCGCAAAAAATTAAAATTTTCAAGTTAACAACAAATGTTCTAACCTGCGGTTTTATTAACAGCTAATAGTTAGCCTAAAGATCAGTTAAGTAAGTGGTTTCTTAACAGTTTATTTTTTTTGTAGTAGGATAAAATCTTTTGTATGTTATTTGCTTCAGTTTACTGATTAGCTCTTTTATGTCAGTAGGTGAAATCTACTTTTAGATCCGGGCCGGCTTACTTAGCATTCGTGCTAACGCAGATGAATACTGTTTCTTACAGGTTTTTATAGGTATGATCGATCGAGTATATATTTTTCAAAGATTTATTAATATCAGCAGTATTTTATTTGCAAATTAAAAAGCTTAGTACAATAAGCTGCTAAACATTAGACAGCTCCTGCAAGGTAAAATCATTTGAATTGCATTAGTTGTTCAGATAAATAAGCTTAGAAAAGTGTAATGATAGTACATCATAATTGCGACTTTATCGTTAGACTCTCAGATATGTGTATTTCTTCTTTAGTCTATGTGGTTAGTAATACTCATAAATATTGTTTTACATGACGATATTTTACAACATTATATTGTCTTCCTTGTATAATCATTGGCCCTTAACTTATTTCTATAGGGTATTCATATCCTATTATCTTATAAATAGTAAGAACTTTTGAAAGTAGAAAATTTGACCATTATACTCTTCTACAAGAGCTTAAGGCTACCCATACTTTGTTCCTAAGTTTAACTCTGAGTTCTACTTACTTTAAAAAAAAAAAATAGGCTCGTCCTTAATCCTATTATCAGTTTTACCTCTATAAAAATCTTATTGTCCACTAGACACTTGTATGAACATAAAGCCAAGTTAGAAATACCCCCAAGCATTAACAAAATAATGCCGCATAAACTATACGACATAATTTTGTGATAATACTTTCATCTTTAAAATTTATACTACTTCATAATTTTCGATGATATGGGAGTTATCAGTTCATTTATAATTCTTAGTTATACATGAATGACTTGTTTGATGAGCCAAAAATCCACCAAGGTTTGTTATTGTTACGTATACAATTCTACCCTTAACTTCTTGGCATTATTATTATAAGATACTACCTATAAATGTTAGACTTAGAATATTCTTAAAGTAAATAGGGTTTACTATGCCCAAGATATAAAAATGAGTGATATAACAAAGGTTAACTTACCAAGCACTCAAATCCCAACCTTCATCGAGTTCAAATTTGCAAGGAACAACTCATAGGTCTTAAAGCTTTGTTACTAGCGTCGCCACGGTCTTATAATAGTTAATATACACTTTTAGAAAAAACTATACTAATACTCAACTATGTCCTAAACCCAAAACATAACATATATCATATGCTATCTAACTTATTAAAACCAAGTTAGAAAAATAGTTATACTATCACTTAACTCGATATGGTAATGTTTAATATAAAACAATACATGTTGTGATGACAAGGGTTTTGGCTTAACCATGTCGGGTTTATGTTTATAAAAAAACATGACTCTAGGCTTGGTCAACGTACATTCTTCCATGATAATAATTTCATAATTGGGTGCATATGATACATAATGCAAATGATTAGAGGTTGGCTGCAACTATTGGGTTGTTGATATAGTTTTACCCCGCGCTGCAAAATCAAACAACAATATGTTTTTCCATGCAGGAACCATGGAACGCGACCCTCGTTGTTTAATTAATTTTAAGGCTACGTGGAGGTATCCTAACCACGTTTAGAGAGTATAAAACATTTTGGAACCCTAACCTAAATCATTGTTATCCCGCAGTTTGCGCTGCTCCAGGGTTTCTTGGGCTCGTATTCCATGGCCGCTGTCATTCTCCTGGTTACCATTGTGTTATACCTCGACTGTGTGCTGCCTCCATTCTCCATTGAGTGGTTTTGAATGCTAGTATTTCTCTGTACATCATGGAGTTTTTTTTCTTGTTGTTTGCGTTTTTTTATGTCTGTGAAACCTTCTCCCCAACACCTATGTAGTTGTTAAACTTCAGATTCCCTTTCGGCTCTTCGTAGCTTGCTGTTGTGTGAGGTTTTCATGAGTAAATAGGTTCTCCGTTGTGTAGTTGGTAGGTGATGATGCTTGCGACCCGGCTCACTTAATCCTCGTGAAAGGTATGGTTTTCATACACCATTATTTTACACTCAACAAGTTTCTTTTTATTTACAGTAATTAATTTAAGCCTTGCACATGTAAAAGGTTGCTGATAGGGGTTTGCATTTTGCTGCAAAAAAAAAAAAAAACGTGGAGGTGTAGCTCGTACAGAGATACCAGACTACCCTTGTACCGACCATGGCTCGTGGCTTCATTTCGGGTAAGCCCCGTGGTTTGAAGGATGGGTTCTCACCTTAGATGCAGTTGGGGTGGTCGTTGGTCTCCCCCAGGGTTTGAATACCCTTTCTTGACTCACCACAAGTTAAACTGTGATGTTTTGAACTATTTACAGGTTATTATAATTTATATCTTTAAAATCAAACCCTCGACAAGGTGATTGCACTCTGTGAGTGTAATTTTTGGTTGAAGCTTAGCTTCTCTGTCGGTTCTGGAAGTATGCTAGCGAAGATAGATTCACTGCAATAAGTAATTGATAGCTGGCCGTTGAGCCATACTCTGTAAATAATTAGGGTTTATACCCATTTTGAAAATTTATGAAGATAAATCTGTTTGAGTATTTATCCGGTTTTGATATGTTTAAAATTGAAGGCTGTACTCTCAGCCGTGATGGAAATCTTGAATATTTTGATGAATTTCAACGGGTTAGGGTTTAACCTGTAAAACCCTAGTTCGGTTAAAATTATTCTTAAGTTAATAATTATATTGTTTTCTTTATTTTTGTTTATATTTCCTTAAGGACTGAGAATGGAGTATTCGGATTACCTATGGTGATTACACTGCTTAAGGGTAATGGTTAATATGTTAGTAATGGCAATGTTTTTAGTTTTGAGGGTTGAAATCCCAATAATTAAGTATATGATGTCTTTAATAGACTCTATTTCTTTTGTACACGCCATTGTGCTTGTTAGATAATAATTGAAATATATTAAGCTAAGTTACTATGATACTTAGATTTATGTATAATTTATATTTCAAAGTTTATCATTTATGCTCAATTCGTGAGCTAGGGTTTTGATCCCTTTTTATTTTAATAGGATAGTAATTTCCTTTGTTGTTACCTTGTAATTATTGTTGATGTATTCATTAATTATTATCCTATAGTTGTTCTCTGTTTTGAGAATAATAATATTAATAATATTTACATTTATAATACCATTATCTAAGTAATACATTCATTCTTAAATTTACATAATAATTATGACTGAGACAGTCTATAATATTTACATTAGTTTTATTTAATATTTTGCCGTGGGTTACTTAGAAGACCAAAAAAAAATTTAAAACCTCCATACTTATCAGTATTCTTTATGTTTATACTGTTCTACAGAATCATAATATAGTTTTACAGTATTTTACTTAACTCTAAGTTACTTTTATCCTTTAACTATTAAGCTCGGTGAGGACTACTGAAATCCTTATCATATTATTTAATTATAATTCCAATAGATACAGGAAAATTAAATATTACTAAAGGGAAAAGATATCAGTAATCTATTTATACTTATGCATAGTATGAACTATTAATACCCAGTTGATAAATCTAAGTCTTCTATTTCCAAGTAAGGTACAGTTTATGTAAATAAAGACTGCGTGGAAAAAAATTGATAAAAGTAAAATTCTGTATTAACCTGCTATTTGCAAAGTCTATTTCTAAAGACATGTCTGCAAAAAAATTAATAATATTTTAGAAAGCATCTATCTATTGAAAAGTAAAATTTCATTACTCTGAACATGAATATTCAATTCATTATAATCCTATCATACTTTATTTACTTAAACAAGCTACCTGCGCTAGAGTACGATCTGGATTACTTCAGATGGGGAAAAACACAAGTAGGATTTATCTTTCATTCACGATACAGATTTAGTCTAGAATGACTAAGAAGTTTTAACACAACATATCATAACATCATTCATTTACTGATCATACATAGAGAATAGCCATAACACAGGAATTAAAAGATAATGAAACCTATCTTTAAAGCTGGACGACAACAACAATGGGAGGTCGTTCCTCCCTACCAACTCTTGGAGAGCGCTCAAACAACGACTTCTCAGGACCCCTGAGCCTGTTCTGGTCTGCTTGGCTGGAACTAGGTGGAGCAATCAACAAGGTACTAGTCCTGAGACTCAATACCAACTCTACATACTGCAGTAAGATCTTCAGCTGCAAGTTGCACTAGATAAACTTCCTGCAGTTTACCCCTCAAACATCTTCCTTTCAATTTCCCTTTCCCAATGAATTCCTTGAAGTCCATTCACCTGAATGATTCTTCTCCTAGAATGAGTAGCCTCAGCTCTCTACATTGGGCACTTTTAATAAGATTGCCTAGGTCTTTTTGGGTTAGTTGTCATTATTTGAGCCACCTGCTCTGATCCCACTTTCTTGGGGGATCATGACCCCAAATGTAGGGAAGTTGCCACCTGCAACATAGGAAGTGTTTGAGGATGCTGCCACTTATCTTTTTGCTCTCCACCTAGTTCCTTCCACCACTTGACCATTAACACTCTTTTTAACAACTCTCCCAGGCTGTTGTCTCCATTTTTATTTATTAAAAATTAAATATTTAGAATTACATTCCACATCCTTGACTCTGTTGAGTCATCAGTTTCCACTTAGCATTAAATTTAACATAATGTTTGGGAATAATATCAAAATAAGATAACATTATTTTACAAAATTGGGGCATGTGACACCCACTGTCTCGGATGCGTTGATAGAATGAATATTCCTTCGACATACACATGACCCGCGCACAGTAACAGACTTCCACTTGCGCATGTTTTTGTCTTGTATCAACACAATCTCTTAATCATTGTACTTGCACAACAACGCATCAGTAAGTCCCTCTGTCATGCTACATCACGACTGTTAATTTATTTTTTCCAAGGTTTTTATTTGTTTTTCTTTTTATCAGTTCAGTCAACAGTTAACAACTCAATTTCTGCTCACTAATGAACTAGAACTAAGTAATATTGCAATAGTTACTTGATTCTTTACTAATTATCCCATCAAGACTAATATTAGGAAGTAAATGGGTCATTCCTCGAAATCTACTTCAGTAACCAACCTTGAGGCTCCCCAAGGACCTCGTTGTTGTAATTCGTATTCAGGACATATTATGTTTATTTGCTTTACTTAAACATATTTAGTTCAAGTACTGTAGAATCCTTTTGGAACACAATAAAGGACCTAAGGACTCTCCTTTACCTAAGTATGCTCTTCACAATTTCGGTGAATAAAAAACAAGAGTGAAGTGTGAAATACCTCCATTGCGCACTTAACATTTTCTTTTGCAAGCATCATTAGTTTCTTTAGAGCTCAAGTTACAATTTCCATTGTTTTTTTTTTAGCACTTTAGTTAATCGCAACACTACAATTCATTGCATCACATGTGATTTCCTACTTGCACACATCGAGAGACCTAAATACTCTTTCAATATGAGTATGCTCTTCATGATTTTAGTGAATTAGAAAGGAAGGGAATTGTGAAATACCTCCCTCACACACCTTAAATCAAGCAAAACCCATAAAATACACCATTGTAAATGATAACCAACTAAAGTCTTCCACAACAGGTCAAAAAAATTATTTTTGTTTGGTAGTATTGAACGGGATAGGCATCAAAAAAATGCCCACCAATCTAGTTATATTAGGCATTATTTTTGAAACATAGCATTGTTGTCTTTTAGGGTGTTATTAAATCTTTGCCCTAAGAGGTGCTCTACAGCCCAGTATGAGGGAGATCTTGTAACATTTGTTTAATATTGTATGAGGGATATCTTGTAACATTTTTCGAGTAACATTTTATACTAACAAAATAATAAAAAATTTAATTATCCTCCAAAATAAATGTCGACAAAAAAACAACCTAATATGAGGGAGATCTTGTAACGCCTGTCGAGTAACGTTTGTTACTAACAAAATAATAAAAAATACAAAAAAAAATAATCCTTTAAAATAAATGTCGGCCAAAAAAACAACGTAAGATGGGGGAGATGTTGTAACATTTACTAACAAAATAATAAAAAATAAAATTTTAATTATCTGCCAAAAACAATTTCGGTCAGAAAAACAACCCAATATGTGGGATATGTTGTAATGTTCCTACCTAACAAAATAATAATAAATAAAAAATTTAATTATCAACAAAAAAATGTTGGCCTTGCACATGGTTTTAAAACCATGTGAAAGGCCTCCTAAACAACCCATGCTTTTAAAACCATGTGCAAGGCCTCCTAAACAACCCATGCTTTTAAAACCATGTGCAAGGCCCTCCTAAACAACCCATGGTTTTATTGTATATTGTATAGGGTTTTTAAATTATAGGACTATGAAAATATAATTTAAATTTAAATTTAAATTGCACCTCGGGAGATTTGATCCCTCTTGGTGCTTGATAGAGCCTAGGATTTGGGTCTAGGCTAGTGATATAAGAAATTGTTCAAAGAAATACATATTAGAAGAGTACCATGACCAAGGAGGTAAAATTCATGGTATAGCTTCCATTCTCTCCCCTACAAGTCACTCAGCTCATTGTAGGGAGATGCCACTATAGTATCATCCATCCCAACAACTGATCCACACTTAACTCAAGGTAACCTTATTGTACAAAACTTAGGGCATCGCCAAGGAGAATCTGTGAGTGAAAGTGACTCCTAAAGTCAGCTATTTCTGTTGGGAGGTGTGGTCAAGTTTCTTTGATTGGAACATTGTCTCCATCTTCAGTGCACCTGGATCTTTGTTACCTCCACTAGTTGGTTGTTGTGTGGATTCTACTATCATCAACAATTGTGCTTCTTGGAGGCCAATTTACATTTGAGAGGAAGGAAGCTAGGTATTTTTAGGGAATTTACACTTGTTTTTTTTTTATAAATACAATTTCATTAACTCATAATTTAAAAGGAACCTACATGTGGACACCTTTTCACTAAGCCATCTTTGCACATATCAGTCACTTATTGCACCATTTTGCATCTGTTGTGATTGACATATTTTTTCATTTTTACATTTGTGTTTATTCACCTCCCATACAATACTTCCACCATAGAGGAACAACCCCCCCCTAAGGAAGTCTCTCCAACTACAGGTCATTTCCTCTCTCGAGGGGTGTTTTTTCCACTTTCTTATTGTTCTACACGAGGGATATCACTAGGTCGGGGATGTTCTAAGGACACTTCAAGTGGATCTTCTAGGTGAGAACATACCCCACTCGACGCATTCTCTCCCCTTAGGATAGGATCACCTTTGTTCTCTCCCCCAAGAGGGACTACCACACATCCTTCCCATCCCCATTTAGGAAGAGACCACACTACATATTCATCTTCTCCTAAAGACAAAGATCACTACCACTTATTTCAAGGTCTCCCCCTTGCAGAAAAAACACACATAATACAATGGAGCCCCCAAATCCAAACCTACCATTCATGGAAAGTTTCAATATCCCTGATCTAGACAAGTTAGTTAATGATCCATAGCTCATTATGGCACTTGGCCTGATATGCCTAAAAATATCCTTTTGTACATCCTTAATTTAAAAGGGAAACAGGGAAAATATCCTACCAACCATATCATGTCTTTCCATCTAAGGTGTTCCTCCAACGACATAATGGAAGATTCATTATGATTCAGTCTCTTCCAAAGAACTCTAATTGGTACAACTACAAAGTGGTATGTCAATTTGACCCAAGTATTTCATAACACATTTTAGATGATTCCATAACATTTTTCTCTTACTTTCAATTTCTAATAAGACATGGGCCTAGGCCTCGAAATCCTCACAGAGTTTCGATAGAACACTATGACACACATAGCGGATCACATCCATGAGTGGCATCGTCGTTGCACTTTGTGCAAAATTGACATTCAAATTCCCTTTCTTTTGGATTGGTTTCTCAAATATCTCCAACCAGCTATCACGAAGGAAGAATCGATTCTTAAATCCCAACACTTTGACCTCATCTATGCCCAATTAGGTATTTATACACCGTACTACCAAATGCCCCTCAGCATCGATCCTTAGATCCTCCCATTGTAGGGATTTCACATTCCATGGATGGGATTATCGGGTCCATTTCCTCCCATGGTGAATTCCCCCCCACAAACTAATCTTACACCACCACCCATGATTGTGCAATACCCACATATCATCGTTCTGTCAACTCCCCCTGCTCCTATACCATATCCTTCATTTGGACAGAAACAATATGGACTATATAATCTTGTCTACCTTAGACATACAAGCCAAGTACAAATGGTTTCCCAACTGTAAATGGCACCACATATGCCTACATCCACATTAGATGTAGTTTAACCAACCTAGATCCCACCCTTGGGGTATAATCCTTACTATACATACCCATGCCCCCATAGAACGATTCACATGCCCCATATGGGAGTCAAGTTTGTCCAACCTTCTATGCAACAAGAAACTCAACAATTCAAGCAGTTGAACATAACCAACCCCTTGAATCCTCAAAATCAAGGGAAGAAGAAGGGAAAGAATAAAAAACCCTAACAATAACGACAGGGGGGAAACCAAGTTCCCCAATAGAACCTAAACCATGGTAACCAACCAACATAAGGGGGTAACTCCCCCAAGTAAAGAAATAATTCCAACCTTGGGACCAATTACCCTTAGTCAATCTATGGTGAGTACGACCATTACACTCACCATTGTATGTTCATCCCCGATTGCCAACAGTTGGTGGGAGAAACTAAATAGACACTATAAAACCCTCCTCAGGAACCTACTACACCTCAACCCCAACAAACCTATTTTGCAACAACCCTTTTCTAACCAAGGAGTGGTTATTCAACATCCAGACCCCTGCCCCACAGGAGACACATCCTTCCAAAACATCTTTATGAACTCAACATCAGTCAACCTCCAGACTCATGCCAAAGGGTATACTAGTGTTGACACCTCACCCATCCTTAAAGAGACTTCAATCCCTTCGAGAGTCCCTTTGTGGATTCCACACCCAAGTATGGAGAAAATTATGAGGATACCCAAAGCACCAATGAAGAATACCACTCATAACCCTCACATAAAGGATTCCTACAATTACAATATTGTTGATGACTTGTAATAATCATCATCCTCCATGTCAACATTAGAAGTGCTTCAATATTTCCCCACACAATGCAAATCATTATTGAATGCACTTGGTGCAGTCGACCGTTCTGATTCACTCCTTATGAATTTCGACCTTGAAAAAGGAGAGCCACAACTACCATCAGCCATCACTTTTCAGGTCCAAGTCACTGTGAAGAACATGATCATTCATTGGTCTATCATTAATGAAGGCGCATCCACATGCATTATGTCTTGCAATGTTTGGAAACAATTTTGTTCACCAGACTTAGATCCATCCTCTATCTCTCTTTGCGCATATGATGAAATACCATCTCAACCATGGGGATTATACCATAATGTTCGCATTGATATAGGGATCAAGATGGTAATGATTGATATTGAATTCATTAATGCCCAGCTAGACTACAACATCTCGTTGGGTCAAAGTTACATGTATGCCATGAAGGTGGTGTCCTCCTTATTCTTTCGCATCATGAGGTTCCCCTTTAATGGGAAGTTGGTCACACTTTACCAAATTAACTACTATGATCCCCATGCAACTACTAATCCCAACAATTTCCTACCCATAGTAGGTGAAGCAAAACCTTACTCTATATGTTGAAATTGGCCCAATTGTGTATGAAGATTCTGACCTCCTAGGGGCGTATTCAATCCCTCCACCAAAAATTCCCATCGCAATGCAAAGTCTCATGTGTACCCTTTTTACCTATGAAAAAGATTCTCTCCACCAGTGACATCATCATCAACGATCCCAACCAATGTCGACGTGGAACAAGTCTTGAATCCCTATGTTCCCTCCATGTTCCAAATACCATTTTTGTACCCCCGTGTAGGAGTGCAAGGGACACTGGTCATGGCTTAGATGACTCTCTCAAGGCTTGTGTTAGGAATCCCTATGTGGTACCTCACACCACCATTCCTTGAGATGGCTTCAAAACCCATCGGTCATTATGAGATGCTGCCAAAGTGATGAGTCACCCCTACGGTATGACCGATTGATCCTACACCACCTATGACTCGACCACCACTGGATGTCACAAAACAAAATGTGGTCATCATTCAACCCAAGATGAAATCCCCCACCAATGGAGAAATTAACCAACCCAAGTTAAAATCCCCCGCCACAACCAACCCTTCCCTAAGTCCTCCTTAGGAGCCACTAAAAGAACACGAAGGGGGCCACACAATAAATGTTGAAATTCCCCATCATGCATGATACACCTAGCATGAGAGTCACCCCTCCATGTGTGTTATGTGGGAAGAAAGGTCATGCAACAAACCTATGCCCTACCTTACTTGAGCTCAGGAACTTTCTAAACAGCCATTTCAGTGTCACGCATGCGCCTCAATCTAAGGTTGGGGAAAAATTAAACTCCTTGGCCACTAATTCCAAATCATTTCGCACCAACAAAGCATGTTCTATTTTTATCACAATATGGGCACTACACACACCATTACTTCGATATCCCACAATTTCTAAATGCATTAGCAACTATGCGCCTTCCCATAAGAAACATCATTGGAGAAACTTGTTCCCACAGTAGCAGACACTCTTGAAAACATATCCCGCCTGTATGGATTACCCACTAGTAAGGATTCATCATCATCTAATGAGGACTCATCCTCCTCTGACATAAAACCATCCTCCTCCATTGCCTAACTAGTCATATTGGGGTCCCTCGTTTACATTGGGAACATGACCATATACTCATGTCTCATCAGCATGATGAACCTCCTTGACATAAGTAGGATATCCCCAAATGCATCACTTGAGCCCATTGATCATTTCAAATTTCAAGATTCACAATATATCATTTTTGTTTTCAATACCATCGATGAAAAAGTAAAAAAAATCTTGTGTTCACAATGTAGATGGATGACATGGAAAACAACAATACCTACTTTGCAGATGGTACGAGTCGTTGGTAAGAAAAACTCACATCAGCTACTTGCAAAATTTACACCCCCCACCAAATACTATACCACACAGGTAGAGTTTGTCTAGGGTCACTCACAAATAACCAAGTAGAATATGACACCATGATTGGCCTTTTTTTCGATGCTATCCACCTCGATATCATGCGTTTAAACATACATCTAGATTAGAATTTAGTTGTGGTGCAACTCAATAATGTCGTTCATGTCCTTAATCCACTCCTCTTTCACAAGTATCTCTAAGTGCATCTACTCATGGGACAATTTGAAGCCATCACCTTCACCCATGTCCCGAGAAGCGCCAATGCATTCACTAATTCATTCGCCAAGGAGGTCTTCAACTGACACTTGCCAACATCATACCTAAACCTTTTCAAACGAACAAAGACACCCAATGCATGTACAAGTATCTATAAATATGCATGTACAAAAATCTATATCACAACCATATGCTGATAATGAATCTCACATCATGTGCAAGTATCAACTATTACACATAGATCCTATCAGCATACACAAAAACAACAAAAAACATCATACATAGACACAACATAACAGAAGAACTATAACACATGCTACAAAAAGGTGTGTGTGTGTGTGTGTGTGTGTCCTCAAAAACTAGTGTCATGTACAAAATGGCCCTCATGAGGCATACCAAAACCAATCACCCACCATATGGGGGATACATCATAAAACAACCTCCCATAGACTCTATCATAATACATATACAAAAAGAGGGATCTCTTCCCTATACACCAAAATACCTATATCATCGAGCACTTAAGCTACTCCACCACCTGCCAAATCATGAGGCCCCATGATAGCCAATGTCCATACAACCTCACCCATAGATACATCTGGGTCAAGTCCCCATGCCACCCCTAGTCCTTGTAGCAGTATATTCCTCGAAGTACACCCATTTCCTCCCTGTCCTACTCATTCCCCATGACATGCAATCACAACTCACCTCAGTATCACCTGCCATCCCGTGCTACAAGCTATTGGGACATGCAATGTCCATTCCATCTCCTCATCACTGAGATCCTTGATATGTTGCTCATCGACCTCATAGATCATATCGAGAAAGAACCTCTCCCTCTCACACAAGGATGCAACTAACACATATCCACCAATATATCCCCCATCAGGAGCACCAACACCCACAACTCTCTCGATAGGCCCTGCTAGCCCCACACCCTCATCCCACTGTCGACGATGGTGAAATTTAGGAGGAGGTCGCACCGGTCCAACATCTGCATCACCAAGTGAAAATAAGTCATAAAACATATATCTAAAAGTATGTGTATAATCAACCAAAATATACAAAAATAGATACAAAGTGATTAAAACACATAACACATACTTGATGCATCTCATCCCTGGGATAGTTGCAGTAACTCCACATCACCCGTGAAGTCCATCACACTCCACAAGTAGCACTCCATGGGCCCAATGCATTGAAGCCATACCTCCATGAAACGAGGAGTATAGTATTTCCCTACCTCCCCACCTCCAAGATGGGGCATCACAGTACCCCAGTACACCATCCTCGACTCTCGTGGTCCCCGCTAAGGAATCACAACTAGGGGAATCAAAGATGGAAATTGCTTCAGAAAATATGAGTATTATACACTCCTATGTTGGAATGTCCTAATCATACCCTCTGATGCAACTCATCAAACTGAGTTGTCATTCTCTCTCGAAGCATCATCCACCATGCCACCTTCTCCTTGATGATCACCCTCTCCAGCAATAGGAACTACCCATCGGTAATCCTGTGAAATGAGGACGAACCTAAAATCCTTAGTACCACCATGGACACTTCCCATGCCACTAGATCCCTAAAACACCACAGATTAACCTGGATGGAGTCATATGCCTCCTCGTTCCCCCAATAATACTAGTCAATCAAGTCCATGATCATGTGCCCCCCACCCATAATAGGATGAATGGACTCCCACACCCCTCGAGCACTCAATCTAGTCAGAAAGTAGATATCCTTAACCATAATACTCAAGTCCTGGCCACCAACCACAAATACCCCTCGATCAGGCATTAGAGGAAATTTGGGGTCTAAAATGGGCCTTATAAGAAAATGAGCCAATAATAAATTCTTGTGAGTTGGAATTCAAGAACCAATAGAATTTCAATAAAATGAGTCAACCATAATGGTTGACTTGACATATTTGTCATAAAAACTACTTTTTTTGTTCATATTTTCAACATATCTCCCTATGTTTTAACTCAAATTTAGAGTGGGAGGGCTCGTTGGATGTGAAATTAAATTATCCATCCAACGCATACCCACACTACATACTTTTGACGGACCTTGCTACCCCCAAAAAAAGAAATACCTAAAAAAACGTGATGATGACATTTGAGTAAAAACATAGGGCGATATGTTGAAACTACGAACAAAAAAGTAGTTTTTTATTTCTTCCTCCAAAATTAATAAATATTATTTCATTATTTTAACTATATTTTATTATTTTCCTTGGGAGGCCCATCTTAGACCTCAAATCTCCTCTAATGGTCCCATATATGGATCAACTCCTGAAGTAAATAGTTTGATGACCTCATCACCATGAAACTAAAGAAATTTAAGAGACCTAAGGAAATAAAAAACTACCTCACCTGCTAGTTCCTCAATGCATGTCGCATCAGGGTATAATAGCCACACTCTCGCCACTCTACATCCATCGCTACATACAACCAAATAGGGTAAAAAACAAACCTATCTGGTAGACATACCCAAACTAGAATTCAGCCATTAAAACCTAATCGAAAACCAAAATTGCACGGGAAGCTTGCGCTTCCGCACAAAAAAAACATTTTCAAACGCACCTAGCGCAACTTATCTCATATTTCCTGCACATGACCAGTGCATGGGAGTTGTATTCTTCGATCATGCACTAGCGTGGTTGTGTTAAGAATAGTCGCATGAGATTTTCTACTTCTATCATGCACCTACATAGTTGTGCACAATACAGTTGAGGGGATCACCCACACAGGAGAACAACGAAAATCCTGCACTTTGCATGATTATCAACCAAAATCTCGTGCTGCAGTAGCATAATATTTTTCCTTTTTATCACGCTCTTTTGTGCTAAAAAGGTAAAAAATCACACAGATGGTTTTGAGGGTCAAAACCATCCGTACGACCCCCTTTCATCCCCATGACCCTACTTCTACCCAGATGAATGAAAGTAGGACAAAGGTTAGAATTACCTGACCCCACTGCTTGAAAAATAACTACTACACACTCTCAAAAATTGTAAAATATCTCCAAAGAGTACATAAGGTGAATAGTACAAATGATGTTTAGGATGTGGGCCCACCCAATTTTTAAAATAAAATGGCCCAAATTTCAACACTTAACCATGACCAAACCATACCTTTGTTTTACTAATCGTTCATGCCACCACTATCATCTTTCCAAGACCTACACTACTATATATCTCTCCTCAAGCAACGCTCCATCCAACACTCAAATTTCATTAACTACGCCTCGGGTGTGCCTTTTTTTGTGTTAATATTTCTGCATTTTCCATACCCTTGTCATGTCCTTTACTATACTTGGGTATGGGATTCATGTGTGTAGGATTTCCCTAGAACGTGAACATTTCAATCGTCATCCACAATAATGCAAGACTTATACTGCATGTATTATCATGAACTGGGTGTCTCGGCCACCATTCTCCCCTTGATCACCACATCCCTTACATAAATTTTGCATTATAATAACAAGACTCCATCCCATATAGTCACTAATATCCTAATCTTGAGGTTTCTTCAACTTCACTATTGAGTACCAATCCATCTCCCCCATGGGTGTCTACCCACAACAACCCCGTCATTATTAGACACTCATGATGTCGATCCCCCCAAAATTCCAAGGAATTCGGCCCCCCAAGCAAACAACCTTCCTGAAGCCAATTATTTCATAGTTTTTCATTTACTCCCCTACCTCATGTAGTACATCAAAACCAAATTCCTCAGCACTAGTCGCATGGAAGATCAACCATGGACCTCTTGTTAGAAAAACAGGATTGCAGAACAATAACAATTAACAATAAACAATAAACAAGATAGCATGAAAAAGGGTTGGCTCTGTAGAAATTCTCATGACCTATATATTTGAGAGATGTCACTAGTCAATTGTTGACGACATGAGAGTTGTTGCAACAATGATGATGATGTCTAGAGATTGTGTCTAGTCTTGGTGATGATTGTGTCAGAAGAATACCTTCCTTGTTAATATGGAGTGTTGTTGAAAATGTATTCTTATTATTGTACTTTTGTTATTCCTTCTTTCAGAATGTTTTTCCTCCATTAGAAGGTGTCTTTTATGTACTTAGTCATGTAATAATATCAAGGTAAAACCTTTGTTGTAAGTTGGGGAAATAGTCCCCAAAATAATAAGTGTAAAATGTAGTTTGAGTATTCATAGGAGATCAAGTCATCCTAGTTAAGTAGAGAAGTCATCCCTATTGCGACAAAAGGTCCCGCAACTAAAGAATATAAATAGGGAGGTTCTCTCCCTCATTTGGACACACTACAAGTTTAAGAAAATTCGCTCCAACAATGAGAAAGTCAAGTTCGCTAGGGAAGATGAAGAGGAAGCTGCAAAAGTTATCTTATCTTTGGGTTTTCTATCTTTTTCTAACATTATACTAAGTGACGAATCTATACAGAAGAATTTGTTGGGTTTTCTCCCTTGTAGTTTCCTAGGATAAAATGTTTATGTCTTTCACTTATTCTATGCTTGTCTGTTTTTCAGTTATAAAATGTTTATGTCTTTCACTTATGTCTTTCAGTTATTAAATATCTAACATATTTGAATTAAAGTGCAAACTCTAACAACATTGGTTGAGGCAAGTGGGCCACATAAAGAGGAAATTTGACCATGAATCTAAATTTGTTATAAAAGATGGAGGGTGTGTTTGTTTTGTATCTTGATCTTCTTGATTCAAATATGTCTTTGTTCAGTCGTGTTTGTACCCCGTTTTTACTATACAATCATCCCAGCAAGAGGTGCAGGGGGCACCGTACCCCTGCGGGGGTCCATGGGGGACCATCCTCCCTGGATGAGGGGTCTGGGGGCTAATGATCCCCTAGTAGGGGTTCTGGATCGGTGCCCCGAAGAAAGGGGGTTCAAGGGAGAATCCCCCGAAAGAAATTTTTGGGATGTTCGTTGTCCAACAATTTACGAACCCTTGGTATTGGGTGACACGTGGTATTTTCTCATGGAAATTCCCCTATAAATGGAAAGCATTGTAATACGAATATGCATTGTATTGTATTATATTGTAGCATTATAAAACCATATATGTGATTGTGTGAGAAATACTATGAGAGAGACAAGAGGAAGCACAGTGGATTTTCTACGGGCTGTATCCCTTCATTTTTGTTGCACAATATAATAATAAAGGATTGGCAATTTATGTGTGGATGTAGCCCATCTTGGGTGAACCACATTATATCGATGTCTCTCTTGTAATGTGTTTATGTTTTAATTTTTACATCTTGTTTATTTTTATTTCTTTGTGATCTTGTTTTCTAACAGGGTGCACCACATTGACATATTTTGACAGTCTAAGTTTGTGAATGAGTAAGCTCTAATTCTTCTCTAGGATTCGAAGATGTGCCCATAGTCAACTGTGGGAGATATGCCCCATAATAATTATTCTAGTACTTTCTTATGATTCAAGTGTAGCATGTGTATCCATGGAATTTTTATTTACGGGTCTGATCCATCCCATTCCATGAAGGATTCGAGCCTCCAAGGTTGATGCACATACCTGTGTATTTTTGTGGTGATCTGGAGGAGTTTCTACTAGGAGGAGTTAGTAGAATTGTTGTGCTCTTACTGTGAGAGATGTAATATAAATCAGTGGTCCTCAGGGGTTGTTTGATGTTCAACATTTACCTCTAATTATGATCAATAATCCCATCTCTTCTACTTTCTCTCATTGAAGGACTTGGTTCCTTGGTTGTAACGATACCAGAGTGAACTTTCTTGTAAATAATGGATCATAAATACCATTAATGATTCTATAATTCAAATATGAATGCTTTATGATATTATTTGTAGTGTATATCATCTCTTATACATGTCTCATTTCGAATTTTTGAGCCTATGTCGCAGTTTGGGAGTCTCCTTTTATAAGACTAGCTCTTTATGCATATTTTATTGACTATTTTTATAGTATTCGATGCTAGAAGCCACCTGTGAGCACAAATTCAAATATAACAATTGTTACAAGTCCTTAAAACTTCAATTAATATATCCCAAGCATTAAAATCATAATTCTATACCCTTAAGCAATGGTTGGGAAACTCTAAATCCTAGGTAAATGTGTAGTCCCATAAACTAGTCTTGCTAGTTTGACCTCCAAATCAAGCCTAGTTGTCCCCAAACCTCTGGATTAGAACCTTTATAATATGATTGATCTAGTATGAATATTATTTGGTTCCCAGGAGCCTTATATTAGACTTCATCCTCACTGATGTTTGAAACATAAATGGTCCTAGTACATTGTGCATAGGATTCTTGAGATTATGCAGTTTGGTTGCTATATTTGTATGGATTCTGAATTGGTGTGCCTCTGATGTGTTTGTGTAGACCTGAAATTCACTTTTGAATATCCTTTATATTAACACTTTTGAAGTGTGAGAATCCCCATTGTGTTTTGAGATCGATTCAGACAATTCTAGTTTCATTTCTAACACCCAGTATTGAGTTTTCCTTATTGGATCTTTGTGTTAGAGTTGATATCTATGAAATTATGATTTATGGATATTACGCTAGTATTAGATAAATTTCCTCTACTCCTATGGAAAGTAGCTCTCTATTGAAGAAATATTGCAAATCACATTTCAGGTGCATTCATGAGAGTAGCACCATCTAGTGATGATTTTGAATGGGATGGTGAGGAAGCATCATATTATGATGATGATGTTATTTATGTTAATGATGGTGACTCTTCATGTGAAAATCTATGCATAGAGAATAGAATTCCAAATCCACCGAAGTTTTGTGTTGTTGATGGCAAAGTAATCTTTGGAGGAAAGCCACTAGAGGTTAATCCTTCTTAGTACCTTCGAAGATATCAAGCATTAAGCAAATATGTCCATGAATTCTTGTATTTTCAAGAATTCTATGAATATGAGATCAAGCTATCATTCAAGAAAATGGATCCCTTTGGAAACTCACATCAATAAATAATGAATCACACTGTCAACAATGTTTGTAGAGAAATGGATCATATGATGCAGAAGAGTGAAGAATCACCATCAAAATGCTCTACACCCAAGAATTCAATGACTAAGGGTGGATCAATGCAAAAAGAAGAAATTTCATAGTCAAATATCATTCATTCAGTGAGAATGAGAGGCGTAGCAACCTATCTAGTGAAAAACCATGTAGTTCCTCTAGCCAGGACATCAACATTCCAAAGTAAAGGTATGAAATAAAATATTCTTTTTTTATGCAACTTAGGAACCATGCGCATCTAAATATTCAGCAACCCCTCATCAATTTGTTGATAGTTTTGGAAGTGAGTCCACTTCCAGTTTTTCTATCTTCCTTGTTGGTGATTTCAAGATCATTGAAAAGGAGATTGATTCTATTAAGGGAGGTGAAATATCTTTTGGATCAGATCCAAAAGAAGAACATAAACCAAAATTCCAGTCATGACTTAAACTGCATTGTGAGGTCAATCTCACTGAATAAAAAGAGGAGGTTCATCCTCATGAACCTCATTTTCTTGCATATCCCTTGAAGAATAGCGAAAAGGATATTAGGAAGGGCCTGAGCACTCAACATGGCACCAATGCATTGGTGTCACATTATTGTTGGAAAATGGAGGAGTAATCATCAATTGAATATTTGGAGAAGGTTTACAAAGTAGTTATAGACATTAGAGGTGCATTTTTGCAGATGCTTTTTGATAGATATCATCTTCTTGAGTTGGTAAATATGTATCATAATGCATCACTAAAAGTTGAATAGGAGATTGACAAGGTCACTCAAGAATTGGAGAGCGTCCAAGAATTTATTCAAGAATCAATTTTGCATATTGATCAGCTTCATAGAGAGATAATCATGCACAACTTACATCCTGGATGGAAAATGATCATTTTCACATGGCATGGGACACTTCGGGTTTGATGGAGGAACCTCATGAGATGGTGGATCATGGGGAGCATTCATTTTTTCATGTGCTTGAGGATATTTCAACCACACATGATCAATACCAAGCACGTGTTCTTTCATAGAGTGAAATTGAACTACTTCTTAAAGAGAGTCACTCCTCCATGGAAGAGTGAAAAGAGATCCTAATTGATGGACCATCCAATGGAGATGAAGCATCCATAATTTTGGTGGATGTTTGTTGCAGTGATTTGAGGTTGATTGATGAGTATTCATCCCACACTTCTCCTCCATTCATAACACATGGTGATGAAAATTGGGTGAAGGGATTCTTTCTGTTGGTGCCACAAGAGGAGCATGAGACTCCCAGTCTTCATGTTCAAGATTTGAAGGTCAATCCGTGTGGTTTGAAAAGTGCACCTATCCTTTCCCAACAATATAAGAGGTATCAAATTTCCTTCTTTGATGCTTCCATCATGCATAGCAATACATGGTATTTCTATTTGATCCATTTGAGTGGAATCAATGACAATGAGTTAAGCTTTTTCACCATAGTGAATCTTACTCATGGGTAATCTATGAGCTTTACATTTGTATATTTTGGTTGGAGTATTTTTTCATCCCTTGATTGGATGTACAGATACTTACATGACATGAGTACCCAAAGGGGTAAGCTTCCTGCTTGAATCTGTGGAGATACACGTGCCACAACATACACCTTTTGTGAGCAGTAACATGACCATCTATGTCTTCCATATGAACCTTCCAATATACATATAATTGCATGGTAATCATGCTTGAATCATGTGGATGGATCAAATGACATGGAGGGTTTTTTCCAAACAACCCTTTTACTCCAAGAAGATCGAGATCTACCCTTATGGGTGGATAGAGAAAATATGGGGAAACAAGGAGGTAAATGTACTTTTGATTTCTATCATGAATTTGTTAATATTACTAATATTTTATTGTTGTGTGAGTAGAAACAAATATATTAATGGTAGTGCTTTGATTCCCCCATTACACATGTATCCATGTATTGAAAGGGAAAGCATTATCCACAAGAAAACATCCCAACATTATGGGATCAAATGGAATGTATTTTCAAAGGCATGGGTAGTGATGAATTACCCATTTGGTTATGGGATCCTAGAATTCCTCAAAATGGAAGATCACTTGAAATGGAAGAAATATTAAGAAGGTTGCAACATAATCAGTGGGATCTAGGAGGGAAATCCAACCTTCTTTCTTGAAGTATAACTATCTTGAGCATTTTTCTAGTTCCCTGCATGATAAATTATATGGTGGATGTACTTATTGTCTTCCTTATTGGTGGTTTGGGATTCCTTGTGAGACTCTCTATGTTGACATTCGGAAGTGTAGGAAGGGAGGTAGAAGACACTTAAAAATTATTAAATTCATATGGTACCCAGGAATCATTCTTGGTATCAACTATTTCAAGTGGGAGAAGCATGTAATGGCGTATGGGATATAAACATCTCTTAAAGGGGATTTCGATCATAAAATTGATCTCTCCTTTGACCATTATCATCATATTTTCCTAGAAGAAGAGGTGATGAAAGAAACAACTCCTTGCTGGGATGAGTATTCCAAAATAGTTTTCAATGGGATGAAGAAGGTGGTGCAGAATTTTCCAATGTTTGCCTCACCAAGTTTTTGCCCACCATATGTGCAAAAAGGATGATGCTTCCAAAGGAAGCATAAGAATAATTTTGAGTCCAAATAGACATTCCATGAAGTTTCATCCCCACCATAGATAGAGACATGGAACCACTAATCACTATGCATGCATTGCATAAGTGCATAATGTGCTTAAGGGGAAACAAGTTTAAGATTGAAATTGGACATAATGGTTCATGACCAATCTTAACACATGTAGAGCTCAATGTATGGAAGAAGGGATATCATCAATGATGAAGGTGAATTTAAAATGGCTCATGTAGCATCTTGCCTAAGTTGGTGGAAAAGTTCCCAAATGTTTCATCATACAAATTTTGATTTGCTTAGGGACAAGCAATTTTAAGAGGGGAGGACTGTAATGTCCCTTCCATATGGTCTCCATGATACTATGTTCTTATATAAACCCTAATATTTTTATCATAGGAGGGGTTTATTTTGATTAATAATAATGTCATTGTATGCCACTTAAAACTTAGGATTAAAATATTCCATGCTAAATTATTATATATTATAATTATATTTAAATTTGCACCCTAGTGGATGTGCTAGGAGGATAAGGTGGTGTATGAGGCTAGTGGACCCAATGGATTGTCATATTAAATGGAAACTAGGAGAAATCAAGGAAATTCTATAAAGCCATATAAAATATAGAAAGAAACACAAAAGTAGTCAGTCAGAAAAGCAATGCACAAAGCAGGAAAGTGGACAAAAGTATGCTAGTCTGAAATGCAGGAAACTTTAGGAAATAAAGGAGGGCGCAATTACTAAAAGGAAGAAAGTCATTTCAGTGTCAAAATCAGGAAACTGGAAAAATACAAAATCAAAGAAAAGAAAGAAAGAAGCAAAAATCCAAGAAAGGCAGACAAAGCAAGGAAAGTTCAGAAAATCAAGAAAAGTTGCACAATGCATGTAGTTGCCAAATTGAATAAGGAGGTTACATTGGTTGAGGAAAGTGGGCCACATGAAGAGGAAATTTGACCATGAATCCAATTTTTTTTATAAAATATGGAGTGCGCACCACATTGACATCTTTTGACAGTCTAATTTTGTGAATGAGTAATCTTTGATGCTTCTCTAGGCTTTGGATATGTTCCCATAGCCAACTGTGGGAGATGTGCCCCATTGTATATATTCCAGTATTTTATTATGATTCAAGTGAATCCTGTGCATCCATGAAAGTATTATTTACAGGCCTAATCCATCTCTTTCCATGAAGGATTCCATCCTCTAAGGTTGATGCTCAGAACTATGTGTTTTTGTGGTGATCCAGAGGAATTTCTGCTAGGAGGAATTAGTAGAATGATTGCGTTATTCCTGTGAGAGATTTCATATGAATAAGTGGTCCTCATGGATTATCTGATGTTCAAAATTTACCTCTAGTTCTTATCAATAATTCCCATCTCTTCTAATTTCTCTCATTGAAGGATTTGGTTCCTTAGTTGTAACGATCCTAGAGTGAGCTTTCGTGTAAACCTTGGATCATAAATAGTGTTAATGCTACTATAATTCAAAGATGTATGCTTTATTATATTATTTGTAATGTATATCCTCTATGATACATGTCTCATTTCTAATTTGTGATCCTATGTGGAATTCTTAGAGTCTCCTTTTACAAGGATAGTTCTTTATGCATATTTTATTGACTAGTTTTGCAGTATTCGATGCCAGAAGCCACTTGTAATCCCAAATTTGAATATAATATTTGTTGCAGGTCCTTAAAACCTCAATGAGTATATCCCAAGCATTAAAATAATAATTCTATACCCATAAGTAGTCTTTGGGAAGCTCTAAATCCTAGGTAAATGTGTAGTCCTCGAAACTAGTTTTGTTAGTTTGACCTCCAAATCAATCCTAGTTTCCCCCAAAAATCTGGATTTGAAACTTGATAATATCAAGGATATAGTATACATATTATGGGGTTCCTAGTATCCTAATATTATTCTTCATCTTCGTTGATGTTCGAAACATAAATGGTCCCAATACATTGTGCATAGGATTCTTGAGATTATGCATTCTAGTAGCTATCTTTCTATCGATTCTGAATCAATGTGACTCTTATGTGTATTTGTATACTTTTCGTTCACATTTTAAAATACTTTACCTAAACCTTTTTGCAGTGTGAGAATCCCCATTGTGTTTTGAGATCAATTCAGGAAATTCTAGTTTTATTTCTAGCACCTAGTTTTGAGTTTTCCTTATTGGATCTTTGTGTTAAAGTTGATATCTCCTAAATTATTATTTGGGGATATTAAATCGATTTATTTAAAATAAAATATATTTATTAACTTCATTGGTTTCTTCTAAAATGAATGTTCTTGGCACTGTTCTTTGCGTATACCTTATAGATCATTGTCGAAGAAAATTGCTTCTCCTTATGAACCTATTTAACGCTTTTTTTCTCTCACTAGCTATTCTATCTAGAGAATTTTACTTGAATTTTGTTGATGTACCCACTATTGACATACATCCAACACTAAAAAAACAGCCTCTGGAAACAAGATGCTTCCTAGAAGTTTCTTTCTTGCAAACGCAATGGTCGAGTTGTATTGTTTTGATGTTCTAGCACTAGGTACAGTGTTGTGTGTCCAAGTAGCTATGGTTGGATTGTTGTTCTTGGATTAGTTTTATATGTAGATCTCTTCTTTCCTAATATGATATTAGTTCCATGGAATATCAATTCCAAAATTTAACCCTCAAAATATAGAAGTATGTGTTGAGGCATTGCTGCAACAATTTGATGGATATCTAATTTGATTGTTTCAGAGACCTTCCTATCTTTGATTGATCTCTCGTGCACGTCCAAAACATTTATAGTATTTATTTTTATTATTGTGGCTACATTTTTTGTGCTTTCTTTTTTTCCTAACACAAAAGGGATGATCCTTGAGGAGATCGACAAATTATGACAAGAGGCATCATATAAGGAGAGTATAGACAAGAAGGAAAGAACTTATAATGAACCTCTTATTGATAATCATTATAAACCATGATGTAACAAGTTAGATGTTAAAATATCTCATGAGATTCATCTCGTTCAAATCTTGGATGATATTCTCAAGGAATTATAGGAGGAAAAAAAAGAGACCAGTAATAAAGTACTCCATTAAAAGTGGAGAAAATGAGTATGAACGCAAGTTTCCAAACAGGGGTCCTAGAAAAATTTTCTCATGATAAAGGTGCCAATGAGAAAAGAGGTGATATTATTTGGCATGTGCCTCAATATTATGGTGCATATACAACTCAATTTCATATTGACAAATAATATCATATGATGTACCATTATGGACAGGAAAAGTTACAGGAAAAAGCACCTTCAAGAAGAGGATAATGCCACTCGTTCTAAAAGACAAGTGGTGAAGTCAGATAGAGTGCATATCTTGTTTATGTTTAGAGTTGGATGCATTATTCCAAAAGGAATTGAGTGCTCAAACACAAAGGGAGAAGGAGGCTTCAGAGGATGTAGGATTAGATATTCTATATATTCATCCTCCTAAGTCTCGGAATGTTAGAGTCATCCAATCTAGTGGATATGCTTACATAAGAGAACCCGCTAAGTGTATATTCAACAACCTCAAGGTTTCCAGATCCATGGGATAAAATCCCATGTGTGCAAGCTGAACAAATAATTGTATGAGATTAAATAGGATCAAGGCCCTAGTTGTTCGGAATCATCCCTTGATCTTGGTCTTATATGTTGATGGTGTGTTCCTTACTAGAGAATAACAACATATATCTCAATATAAGAGGGATATCACCTCACTACAAAGAGCAACAAATTAGTTTGTTGCAGGATTCCTAGTTGGAGAGGGAGTCAAGAGGCAAAGGGAGCTTGGTGCTCCAGCACTAAGACAATGGTTGCTACAATGTTATGAAGAAGGTAGGAGTACCTTCTCATTGATCTAAGAGTTCAAGACAGAGGATCATGGTTTGATGAGAGGTGTGGCAGAGTTCAGGAAATATCTTGAGAGATGTAGTATGATGGATTGAAAGGCCATGAGCACACCTATGGTATCAAACCTAAAGAATCTACATGAGTTAGATTCTTGCTTAAAGACGGTCAATCCTACTTTATACCATCATATCATTGGATCATTGATGTACTTAGTACATACTAGACCATATATATGTTATGTAGTGAGTGCACTGAGTTAGTTTATGTTTGATCCTAAGCACATACATTGGATAGTTGTGAAACATATGCTGAGATATACGTAGGGAACTATTGCTTATGGGATCAAATACACTTCCAATAGTGGATTAATGTTAGTTGGTTATGATGAATCTAATTGGGAAGGTAATTCAGTGGACCGGAAAACCACATCTAGGTATTTCTTTAGTATGGGATCAACCATTATATCCTGTTCCAATAGAAAACAGGGTTCCATAGCTCAGAGCACAACAGAAGTTGAATATATTGCTACCAATGAAGTATGTCAAGAATTAGTGTGGATTAGGAAGCTACTTTCTTATTTGTTCGATGGAAAGCTTGAGCCAACCTTAATATCCATTGTGATAAACAAAGTTGCATGAAATTTTTTGAGAATCCATTGTTTCATGACAGATCAAAACACATTGAGATGAGGTATTACTTCATCAGAGATATGGTCCAAAGAGGTGTCATGAGACATCAGTACATCGTACATATGAGCATATTGTCGATGTGTTAACCAAGAATCTATCATTGAAAAATTTTGTATACTTCTGAGATAAGATTGGTATTGCAAAGAACGCCTCTCTTGCTGAGAGTGAGGGTTGATTTTTGAGAAGCACCTATATCCATTCTCCCAGAGAATGGATCTAGGTGCTGCTCAAAAATGGATCTAGGTGACTCGATCGAGGAAGATAACAGACATAATGAAAATGTGATACGATGAATTCTTTGAATTGACTCAAAGGAGTTAAATGACTCATGAAAGTGAATCAACTCAATGACAAGTTCAATACCCAATTGTTTGTATGAAAATGCAAACAGGTTCCATGTTCAAAGGTGACTGGGAGCTTCCATTAATACAAATGAACAATGTCTCCACATTCCCTTAATTTCCCCATCGCGATGGATGAGTACCTCTTTGCTTTTTAATGAGATTAAAAAGGGTTACAAATGCTTAATAAAGCTCATCAAGTGATGAGTTCATCCTCATATGTTTTATGAACCTGAGAAAGGATGGGTTCACTCCCAAAAAAGGGTCCTTCAACATTTAATTTTACGATTCCGAAGAAGGTAAACTCAATCATCGTTTCATATTTAGAGAATCTAGAATGACTAAAAAGACTCCATAATGGAATTTTTCATAAATTTAGTCCCCGATGTCCAAAAAAGTATAACTAATACCTAGGAGAACTTTTCTAGTCATAATGAGCTAGAGTATACCTTTTTCGTAAATGAGTATAAACGGTCTAAAAAAGGGGTAAACTATCACCAGGTAGGCGTCCTTTCAAATACTTTTACAAGAATAAAATAATCAAGTTTTCTCGATGACCTTTTCGTGTTTAAGGAGACTAAAAAGAGCTTAAATATGACTCCAAGAGGGTTTCCTTTTTCGTCATCCATTTTAACGAGTCTGAAAAAGCGATAAAAGCACACTCAATAACTTTTCACTGAATTTTTAATGAGCACAACGAGGGTACAAAAGGCGCTTGGAACGTTTTTCATGTTTGGATCTAGAGCATGAAAAATCAATAAAATAAGCTCAAAACCACTTTTCATGTTTTAACTAGAGCACAAAAAATGTAAAAAGTAAGCTCAACACCATCTTACTATATTTAATGAGCTCAAAGATCAGTTGAAAGAATGCTTTGTGTATCTGCTTTTTTAATGAGCTTTACACAGAATAGGAATTGTGCTCAATATGTTGTTTGATGTTTTAGCAAGCTTGAAACTAAAAATAAATTTTGCTC
This sequence comes from Pseudotsuga menziesii, assembly GCA_001517045.1. Taxonomy (NCBI): domain Eukaryota; kingdom Viridiplantae; phylum Streptophyta; class Pinopsida; order Pinales; family Pinaceae; genus Pseudotsuga; species Pseudotsuga menziesii. The sequence goes on along the minus strand of LPNX010369345.1, from coordinate 711,734 downwards.
AAAATGTGTCTCATTGATGTGTTTTTTTCCCAAAATGATGTCCAATGGTTAGTGCTTGCCCATAGTATAATTGTTAAGTAGTGTAACTCCAACATAATATAAATAGGTTGGATACATGCCCCCCAAGATTTGTTTCATTTGCTGACTCTTTTATTCATCCAACTAAATTCTAGGTTACTCCTAGGAAGTGGTTCACCAAAAACAGAGGAAGAAAGGATAAAGTGATACAAGCAGATGAAATGAAGGTTCAAGTTAAAAGACTTGACACAATAGAAGAATCCATTTCATTTTCTAAATAGCTTGACAAAAAAAGGAACGCTGCTCATAACGACCTGTTTCATTTTTATACAAGCTTGAAACAGAAAATAACTATGCTTGTGGGAGCCTATTTCATTTTTACATAAGCTTGAAATAGAAAAGAACTATGCTTGATGGGACATGTTTCATTTTTTAACGAGCTTGAAAAGGAATAAAACTATGCTCAAGGTTTTCTTTATTTTTTAACGAACTTGAAACCAAGATTAAACTATGCTCAAGGACAACTGTTTCATTTTATAACGAGCTTGATACAAAATGGGAACTCTGTTCGCAAACAATTCTTATCCAACATGATGACCAGAGGTTGGTAGGTTTCCCCCCTTTCATAATAATCTAGTGGATTAAATTTATTATGATGTCCTAGGACTGGATACATGCCCCCTAAGCTTCCCCATGATGGGAATGAGCTATCGATTTATAAATGAATGGAATCCAGCATGATGTCTAGAGTTTTCGAGAGACAAGGACGATGAAGGGGAAGGAACCACAAGAACATGTGGGACATTCATGAAAGTTTGAAGACTAGGAGTTATACAATGATAAATTTTAACAAAGGAAAGTTGATCAATGGTCACAATCTTCCCATCATGGGGAAAATCCATCGCTCAAAAGAGTGTACACAGTATAGCTTTCATGGTGTAAACATAATCTCGTCCAAGGAGAATATTAAAATATAAGTGACCTTGGACTACCATAACATCAATGCAACAAGTTTTCCCTCATAAGGTGATAGGTAAGTGAGGAAGGATCCCTAAAGGTGCATTAGGTCTTCTATTAAAATCCAATATTTGATCGGTGGTTGGCACAAGCTTAGGAGAACCTATAATACTAAGGATATAATACTAACAAAATATAATACTAACAGAATCCCCTTTATCAACAATAGTGCAGAGTATGCTCTTAGTGGTAACTCGCACAGATATCTAGAAAGGAACACTTGAAGGAATACGATATTCTATTATATTACTCCAACCAAAGGAAATAACCTTAGTACGTGGAGAGGGTTTTGTTGAAATAGAAAAAATTTCCCCTCTCCTAGAACAATATGAATTGACTAAGAAAACTTCAATCAGTTTCATTTCACTCTTAACTAGAAGATGAGACGAAGTTGTGTCAAAGTGGCTAATTTATTCTTAACACTCTCACATGAAAGAGTGGGACCGTGATGAGATGGAATCGACTCGGATACTTTAACTTCACTCTTCAAAGGAAGAGTGGGATGAACTACATGTTCTTCAATCTCTAAATAAAGAGTGGGATCGACCGAGGATGGAACTAAATCGATCACTTTATCAACCAATGGGAAGTCAAGGGACAAATTATGATAACCTGTTGGAAGCCATTGCTGAGGAACAATAATATATTCCAATAAATTTGAAGCTTCATCCATGTGAGTACAAATATAAGTACGGTGCATGTACTTACTTAGAAAGCATGTATTTCTAACTTTTCCTTTTCGACTCTTAACCACAGAGTCATTGGTTGATGGGGTATCATCAGTACGATGACCAGAGGCTGATGAAATGGGTTGTTAGGAAACCTCATACCACACTTCTAAAACGTGAGACATGCCAAGACAATCCTTAAGAATATGGTCACCCTTGCAAATCCTACAAGGGAACTTAGGCTTACGAGGTGTTTTCATGGGCACATCAACACTCTCAGCACTATGAGTAGTTGGTTGAGATTTGGTTTCTTGTTTGTTTTTCTTCTTCTTCTTATCCACCTGATTACTAGCACCATAACTTTCGACATGAAAAGAAGGAGAAATGGAAGAAGACGCATCTGGAGAAGATGATGAAAGATCAATGTGATGTTGATGCTCTTATGGTGGAGAGTTGGTATTTTAAACAATTGACGCACTTGGGATAACCAGACTAGATAATAAGCATACAGGTAATCCTATAGTCAATCTAGAAATACTTAATGTATACATGAGAGGATGACCGTACATTTCCAAATGAAAGAATAACAAAAGGTTCCCCTCGAAAAGGGGTCTCTTGGTTTGTAGTTCTAGAAGGCATAGCCATAGCTATGTAACAAAACTACCTCTCTCTTTAAGAATTTTAACTATACAAGAAACAAGCACTACTTAATCTAAAGAAAAAAGCAAACATGTGAAAGGATTGGATAAAGAGTCAGGATCCTCACAGGATTTTCAAACCATCACAACTTTTTATATACCGAAGGGTCCAACAGTAAAATGCGACAAGGAGGATTGGGACCATACCCTTTCCTGAATACCCGATTACCTGGATGATATGTGCGTAGTAATCTCCCTGAGTATTGTTCTCAGTGTATTGCGACGATAGGATGTCCAGAGGGTTTTTCTTAGATCATTTCAGGATCCCTAATGGTGTCTCTGATCTACACAAGGTACATGGAAGATCAAATCCATAGTAGTGTTGTCTAATGCACAATCGTACGAAAGGGGTCTTCCTATATACTGTTGAGTACGTAAAGTACATTTCTATATACCATAAAGGTACATGAAAGGTCGTTTGATATACCAACGATTACGTCGAAGAACCGCACAGCCCTCAAAATGCAATGCAAACAATAAACAACAGTTCATACGCTTAAAGACATTGGAACACATCTTTAACCTATCACACACTTCTTGTTAAGAATTTAAACATAACTAGTGATTATTTTTATCTGAAATGTTTAAGTGGACATATGGAGTGAATACTAACTCAGAAACCATGCAAGTATGAGATGAAAATCTTTCACTTTCTCTTTTAATGGATGCCCTACTTATGAGAGAGTAAGAGGTTATTTTCCCAAATGTATAAATTGAATAACATACACCCAAACTTGAAACTAGAATTTTGTTTCCTATGTTTCCAACAAAAGTGAAAAAAATATCTCTAGGAAGAAAAATATCTAAATAACGTTTCCAATCAAAACAGATAAAGCAAAGAGCGTTCACATATTACAAAACTTTGAAATATTTTTTCTTCTTTTTCATTTTATAGAAAACTAAGATTTAACAAAAGAAAATTCGAAATAAACTAAAACAAGAACAATTTATTTTCATTTTCAAGTATTTTTAAATCTAATAAAGAAGATCAAAGCAAAACTTTCTCTTTGAACTATTACGAAAATGAAAGACCTGTTTTCAAATACTACAAATATCTAAGGAAAGAAACAAGGATCACAAGATAACAAAACTCAAGACAAACTCAACACATGCACACAAAAATGAAATACAAATTTTCCAATTTCAATGAATACAATCCGCAGAAAAGAGCAAGAGGTTTCAAACAAAGAAACAAATGTAAAATCCAGTGCAAGAAATGTAAACTTGTCTTTGAGTCCAAAGAGCATATAATTCAAAGATATTGCACTTCATTTCTCTTAAAATCCAAGCTAAAAACACCCCAGAATCAATTCAAAAGGGCACTAAATACCTACACTGATGCACTTTGGAGGACTAAAACAGGGCATCCCTAAGGGTCCGACGTTCTTTGCACACTGCATAACACGTTAGCGACGCGTTCTGTCTCTAGGAAAGAAGTGTGGAAGGTGCTCTGTCAGAACAAACAAAAGGCATCGACAGAGGGTCGACGCACTGTCAGAATAACCCAGGTGCGTCGACGAATATAGAGAACGAAAAAGAATATAAATCCTTTAAAATAAGCAATTACAAATCAAACTAGAATTTTTTGAGTTTAAACACTGACCTAAGGAGGTATATGGCATTGAGATAAGATATATTTCACACCTTAAATATTCAAATGAGCAAGAGAAAAAACTTTGAGAGCTTGTAATCAAAAGAAAAATCAAGAACTCGTAGATATGATTAGTTGATCCCCAGCAAAGTTTCCAGTTTTGTTATTAGAAATTCTCAATCAATGCGGAAAAATATTCTTTCCCTAGTATACATGGGGAAGATCTAGAACAAAAATCCACAACAATCCATCATCTCCCTAGATTGTTAAACTACTGGAATGCCAAGCCTTCTTACCTCAATGATGAAGGTGATCATTTCCTTGCAACTCTCCTACGATTACTTGTACCTACAAAAGAATGTAAAGAACAAGACACAATAGTGAAAGCAACAAGATAATTCAATGATCTATCCTAATGATCGAGGAGAAAAGTAATGAACAATTTATATTAACACAAATCATTCATGGGAAAGGGGAACATGTTTGTATAGTAACATTATAAGAGAAGAAAACTGCAACCAAATCCTTGATGTTGAAACTTTTCTCTCACACTGCCTTTGACTAACTTTCACACACACTTTACAAACCCTACATATCTCACTCACAAACACACTCTTTGCCTCATATACCAGCAATGATTTCAGCAGCATGGAGGTGCTCTCTTGATTCTCTTACCTCTCATATCCATGAAGGGAAGCTTGTATATATAAGCCAAAGAGGGCCCAAAGGGGTTGAGATCTTTTGCAAGGAAGGTGAGGAATGATCCCTAGAGGCTAGGGGTACGAGTGCAACCTATTCCAAGGAGTTTGGATAAGTCTCCATGAGGACTTTCATCTAGAAGTTTCTCGAAGTCTTCTTTTTTTTCCTTTTTGACACTGTTGACGCTCCTTGTACATAAGAAGGTTTCACCAGCACTCTTAGTCCTCAAGCAACATGTGTCACCAGTGCACTTTTTTAGTAGGAAAGATGCGTCATGTTAGTCTGATGCCCTATGTCAGGAGGTAGGGTGTACCAGACCTCCTAGATTTGATAAAAAAGGCTCCTCAAAAGATGGTTTGGCCAAATCACTTGAGGGGATTGAGCATAGAGACAAATTTTAGGTGTAACAGATGTACTCCCCTCCTTGGTCATTGGGCTATTGAACCTCCTCAAGGGACTGGCCACCCCTTGTTGAAGTAATTATCCTAGGACCTTGGTGTTAGTGGGGAGAAAGAGACAACCAAAGAATATATTCCTTATATATGACGACGTACTTGAACTGGCACATACGGACCATGGATATCAATTGAAGGGGCTAGTATTTGTATAAGGGTGACTTACCCAAAGAGGGTCTGTCAAAATCCCACAATGAACCATAACTAATGTACCAAAGTATTAAAATCCCACAATGAAGTAAAAAGGAACTTAACCTATGAAATTTATATTATTATTTTTTATCCCTTGACTTAAAGAATTCACCCAATGATGGATTATAATTATGGAACACTCTCAACAAATGAATTCACTCATTCGTGATCATTCACTTATGTCCAAAATAATTCATTGGGTATATGCTGGTGGCGGTCATCTTCCTCATCTCATTTTTCAAGGGTTTTGGATGATCTTCAAAGTTATCTTCTAGTCTTGTGGTTGTCGAGGGTTGGAAAAGGCTTGTCTTTTCTTCCAGAAGGGAACCAAGGTCTGTCTCAAGCCCTAATATTCATCTACAGACCTATTCTCTTGTTCCCTTGAAGTTGTCATGGATATGTCTGAGCAAAAAATATATGTTGTAGTGTAATACAACCCTATAAAGGGTTGTTATGGTTCAGACTTAGCCCTAACAGGGCTTCTATCTCTTTTGGAAGGGTGTCGAGTATTGCAGTAGGGTTGGTATGGACCAAACTCAGCCCTAGCAAGGGTTGTCATGGTATGTTGTGGATTTTTTAAGGCTAGTGTGGATATTTTAAGGACTACCAAGTGTTTACAATGGGAAGTCGAGGGTTCCTACAACAGTATGTATCATCCTCAGGATTCCTCACAGCCTTCATAGTGTTCCACAAGGTCAACGCAGGTCAACGCAAGATGCTAGCATTCTAATACAAGGTCACATTGACGATCTTGGGGATTTGATAGGAAAATTTAATCCATAAGGGATTAACGCACAGTGACAAAAAATGGCTATTGGGTTCATCATTTAGATCAAGCCCTAAGTAGGGCTGTTGTGGTCAAATCTAGGGCTTACATCATCTGCATCAGTAAGGATTGCATCAACAAGAAAAGTCCATTCTTCTTGATAGTTTTATATTTATACCCTCTCGTATAAGTTCCCTAAAGGAAAGTTTACTTTTTTATGTAAAGTCTATTTCGAATCTGCTCATGTAAATTCTGTCATATCAAATTAAGGAAGATATTATTTGCTAGGATTTTAATCTTGAAAAGGTTTCCCTAAGGTAAGAAAAACTTTTGTTCTTGTGGATTGTTATTGTGGATGATTGGTTTCATTTACTGCTTCATAATTAAATGCTAGTAAGTCTATTAATTTTTTAAAAAGATTGTTACTGCTATCAAATCGTATATATGTTAAGAATTTAACGGTCGAGCCTTGGCCTTGAACTTGTTAACATTTCATATGCTAGACTAGATATCATTAGTGTTTAATCCAAATTCACAAGAGTAGAATATGCAGAATCATTGAAAGAAACACAAATCACAAGATAGACACAGTGTTTATCCTGGGAAACCCTGAAGGGGAAGAAAACCCAGCAAAAATTCCTCTGTATAAGATGTATAAGATAAAACCCCAAAACAGGTATTCTCCTCCTTGTTGATTTGTCTACCTCTCTCCTATGCACTACTCAAGTGAGTGAGTCTATGTTATAATGAGGAACACATCTCCTCTATTTATACACATTATGTCAACTAACTCTTACCCTAAACAAGTTGGCCCCACTAAACTGTCTCGGCCAATTTCACCTAGGAAGACTCAACACAATATTTTATATTATTCATTAGGGTACTAATGACCTAACTTACAATGGAGGCTTTACCTCATGACTCTATGATGACCAATTACAATAGTAACATCCCAACGAAGGAATAATAACATCTCCCTTGGGGTACATCAGTAAAATACATTTAAAATATCCTTTGAAGTTACAATATTTCAACACTTCCCCTTAACAAGAAGGGTATTCTAGTGACAGCATCATAATAGACTATAGGAGTAATGAGAGAGTATCTTCAACAGTATCGAGGTAATACATCTATACATCATAGGAAGTTTTAAAATTCATCAGTAACTGGAACAGTTCTTCAATGTATTCATCTTCTGCAACACACTATCACTTTATCTTTTTGCGGCAACACTTCGATCTTCCGATCCTTCATAGTAGCACTTCAATCTTCTTAATCCTTTGTAGCAATAACACTTCGATCCTTTTGATCCTTTGCAACAACACTTCAATCTTCTTGATCCTTTGCAGTAGCACTTTGATATTCTCGATCCTTTGCAGCAACACTTTGATCTTCTCGATCCTTTGTAGCAACACTTCGATCTTCTTGATCCTTTGTAGCAACACTTCAATCTTCTAGATCCTTTGTAGAAGCAACACTTTGATCCTTTCGATCCTTTGCAACAACACTTCGATCTTATTGATCCTTTGTAGTCACACTTCGATCTTTTCGATCCTTTGTCGCCATGCTACCTACAATACACATGATATCTTTGTGGGATGATAAATACCTATCACTTTAGTACATAGGTCCAAGGATGATGCAATCCTCCATCAGCTTACTCCCTCTTAATGAGGAGGGTCCATAGTATCGACCAGATGAATCCTCTACAACTGAATGTGGTTCTCGACTGCACCTAGATGCAAGCCTTGTCGTCCATAAGGACTCATTGTGGTGCATCCTCAGTTTCAAATCTAGGACCGATCCTAAGTGAGTGTTATACTACGGAATATACATGTACATGTAGGCATACTCTCCATGCAATATTATTGTCTGCATAGAAGATCTCGACCACACCTAAATGCAGGCCCTCATCGTAGGGCATCCTCAGCCTGTTAGAGCTAGGACCACTCCATGCGAGTGTTATACTACGATGTCCGTGAGGACTCATCATAGAGAATCCTTAGCACTAAAGCAAGGACCACTCCCAAGAGAGTGTTATTCTATGACATCTATGTATAAATGTATGTACACTCTCCATACAAGAGTAATGTCTTCAAAGAAGATCTCGACCGCATCTAAGTGTCAGCCCTATCGTCCATGAAGACTCATTGTAGGACATTCTCAACGTGAAAGATAGTACCATTTACAATAGAATGATATACTATGGTATCCACAAATGAATGTGGGTACTCTCCATACGAGAGTAACATCTGTAGGGCCATCCTTAGCTAGTAAGGACCACTCTCATGAACAGAGTGTTATACCTGCAAGACCATCATCAAGATAGGATACTATCATCCACAAGTGCATGCCAGACCTTGTCAGCATCTTCAGGCATACTTGGCCTCTTTCATATGGAGATTCACTATCATCCATCATCGATGGAAGTCTTATCATCACTCCCCATTTTTCGGGAGGATCTATATCATCAACTTGCTCCCCCTTTGTCCGAGGAGGGTTCATATCTTCGACCTGTTCTTCCTTTCTGAGGAGAGTCCATATCTTCGACTTGTTCCTCATTTTCAAAGAGGGTTCGTATATTCATCATTCCTTCTTGCAAGGAAATTTTGTAGTTCCGTCATTGATCCTCCTTACAAGGAAAGTCTTTTCGAACTACACCAATCTTGTCACGAAAATATTCAAACTTTACTTGAGGTAGAGTCTTGGTCAGCACATCAAAAACTTGCTCATCGGTCCTCACATACTGGAGATTTATAGCTCCCTTTTGTACCATATCCCTTATATAAAAAAGTCGGATTTCTATGTGCTTTGATTTATCATGGAACACAGGATTCTTTGTCATCTTTATGCAACTCTAGTTGTCACAAAGAATCGTTGTGATTTCCAACTCAATTTCAAATAGTTCTGACATCGGTTTCTGAATCCATATCACTTCACAACTAGCGGAGCAAGCTGCCATGTACTCTACTTCACCTTTGTTGAGAGCAACATTGTATTGTTTCTTACTAAACCATGAGATCATGGCAGATCCCAAACAATAAGATCCACTTGAGGTTTTCTTCATGTCTGCGACACTTCCTTCCCAATCTAAATCCGTATATCCATACAATCTGTAGTCATGATCTCTCCCATAGTAAATTCCAAGATATATCATACCTTTTAGGTACCTCATCACATGCTTTGCAGCTATCAAGTGAACCCATCTAGGTTTAACAAGATACTGACTTAAGGTGTTCACAACAAAGCATATATCTAGCCTTGTATTCATCAGATACATCAATGACCCAATAATATGTATGTACTGAGTCATGTCCACTGACTCTGATGACTCATCAGATAACAACTTTAGGTTGGTGTCCATGGGTGTGGCCATGGCTTTAAAATCCAACATATCAAATGTTTTCAAGATTTCTACTACATACTTTCCATGGTTCATAAATATTCCTTCTGGGCTCTTCCACACTTCCAGCCCAAGGAAATAATGCATCAATCCAAGATCTCTCATCTCAAGTTCTTCATCTAACTTCTTCTTGCAATTTCGAGACATATCCATAGTAGGGGTTCTTGAGGTTCTAGCATATCATGATCTTCAGATGCTACTATTTCAGGAGAGGGTTCAGCTTCTATCATTCTGGGAGGTACATCCTCTACATGTACTTCTTCAAGCTGACACCTTCTGGATTTCTTAAGAGTTGTCTCTTCATAAAATATTACATCCCTACTAATCTCGATATGATGGAATCCTGAAATGTATATCCTTAAGGCTTTGGAGACTTCACAGTATCCAACAAATATTCCCTTCTTTCCAGAAGGATCTAACTTGGTTCTCTTCTCTTTTAGAATATATACATATAGTGAACAACCAAATATCTTGAGATCGCTCACTTTAGGTTTCTTTTTTATATGCATATCTTCAAGAGTCTTGAATCTAAGAGCACTGTGAGATAATATATTCTACACATATAGGGTTGTTCTTGCTGCTTCAGCCCACAGGTGGATGGGGAGGTCTTGGTCATGAATCATTGTTTTCACTGCTTACATAATGGTTCTATTCGTTCTTTCCACAACACCATTCTATTGAGGATTATAGGGAGTGGTTAGTTCCCTCTTGATTTATGCCTCCTTGCAAAACGCTTCAAATCCCTTTGAAGTGTATTCTCCACCATTATCTGATCTCAGTGTCTTGATTCTTCTTTCTGAATGGTTCTCTATCAAGGCTTTGAATTCCTCGAATTTCCCAAACACTTCACTTTTGTTCTTCAATAAGTATTTCCATGTCTTTTTTGAATAGTCATCAATAAATGTGACATAATATTCATATCCACTTAACGAAATGGAGGGCATAGGACCACATACATCAGAATGAATTAATTCCAACGTACCTTTAGTCTTTGTCTCACTTTTTAGAAAGGGAATCTTGATGTTCTTTCTTCTTGCACATCCTTTGCAAGTTCCCTCATGATAAATATTCAGATATGGTAACATTGTTACCACCTTGCTCACATAGGGTAGTGATTTGTAGTTGATGTGAGAAAACCTCCTATGCCATAGTTCACTTGAGCTAGTAATGGACAAGGGTTGTCTCTGAATGTCCTTTGAGTTTGTACAGTTCTCCTTCTTCTTCTCCAATGACCACAAAATATTCAAGTGTTTTTCCTTTGGAACGCATAAGTACTTTCCCATCTATAAAAGAAAATCTATATCCTTTCTTATCTAGAGCTGAGATGGAAAGTAAGTTCTTTTTCAAACCTGGTACATACATTACTTCCTCCATCTTCATGGAAGTCCCAGAGTCAAGCTTGTAGCTTGATTCACCAATACCTTTGATGTGATATTGATAGTAATCTCCTAATGACACTTTCTGAGGAGAGTTATTTTCTTCAAGTCTTGATAGAGTTTGTTTCTTCCCTGTCATGTGCTTTGAAGCACCACTATCAATAAGCCATGTATCTTCTTCAGGTGTTACAGACCTAGAGAGTGTAGATAATAGTACATATTCTTCTACATCTTCTTCTTTTGTCGGTCTCTTTTCTCTTTGAAATTTTATGACTACCCTTCATGAAGTTTGATTGTTTTATTCATTTAATATGGATGGATAGAGCCTAATCATCTTCTTTGAGTAGAGATTTTCTGTTAGCTACTCTAGCTTCTTCTTAAATGCAATCTTCCCATACTATGTCAAACTTCATTCTTTCATTTCTAGCACACATAGTCTGAATGAATGAATCCCAAGGTCTAGTGAGACCATTGAGAGAATTCATTACTAGTTCATCCTCGTCAAGGGTTTCTCCAATAGCACTTAGTTGTTCCCTGAACTGGGAGACCATTGTGAAGTAATCTTAAATTTATTCTCCTTTACTCATCTTGGTGCCCTTTAGTTGAGCTCTCAAATTCATATTTATGTTGATGTTCCTTCCCTCATACATTTTGGAAAGTGAATCATACATTTTCTTTGGTGTCTTCTTAGATGATACTTGAGGGATCAAGTGATCTTTGATAGAATCAACAATGATCCTCATTGCCTTGATTAGGTCTTGTTCATGCTTCTCCTTAACTTCAACTTCTGATGGTTCTGCAACTTCATCCTTGATGTACTTCTCAAAACCTTTCTCTTTTAGAATGAGACCAATCCTATACTTCCATGCTAGGAAGTTTTATATGCCTTTCAGTTTGTCCTCAAGCTTAGTGCTTAGGGCCATCCTGTCTAGTAGGTGACTAAAAATTGAAATTTCTCAAAATGAAAAGCTGACCTTACTAGGAGATTCGCTTGACTGAGGCGAGTTGGTTGTGTTGATGTATTTGTAACTTCGGAATGTATTCATCTATGTATCTTATGTATTGTACCCCGATGTTTATTCCGGGATGTGTCTGTAATATAATTGAGTCATGACGTCATGCCCCGATGTTCCGATCAGGAGGATCTATAATGTAAACAAGTCATGTCAAGTCATTGTGGGTAACCCTCCTATTGTCTAAGGGTTAAAGTCCCCGCAGTTCCGAGGCACTAGGGTTATTAGACTCACCTAGTGAAGTCGGCCCTAACAGGGTTTTAGTCATGCCGAGAATCAGTATAAATAGAGAGGTGACGTCTCTATTTAACACACATCTCATACACAGTCAAGTGTAGCGCATAGTTGAGGAAGGAGAAGACACTGGGGCTAGATAGAAAGAAGGTTACTGCTGTCGGGAGATCATCTTACTGTTTTGGGATTTTCTATTTGGTGTTGATTCTATCTCTGAGGAAGTTGCGGAGTTTTCTCCATTTATGGTTTCCCCAAGGAAAAACATTGTGTTCATTGTCTCTTGTGTTTGATTGATGTGCTTATTATTCTGTCAGTTAAAAGATCCTAATAATGCTAGCTTAATGTTAAAAATCTAACATGGTATCAGAGCTAGGGCTTCCTACTTTGTGGATCTTCCTCCATAGATTTTTAGCAAAAGAATGGTGGAATAACTCTCCTCGCCCTTCCTACTTTGTGGATATTCCTCCACATATTTTTAGGCAAAGAAGGGTGGAATAAATCTCCTCTCTAGGGTGCATCTTTCTGTCGAAGCAGAATCCAATTATGAGGTTTTTCAGTTTTGGACCCGACATTACTGCCGGAAATTAGGGATTTTCACAAAAGAGGAATTTTTTAGTGAGCCCGAGCCTGGATTTATATTCTCCCCAAAATCAAAGTTAGGGATCAATTTCAAAGCATTTGGTTGGACAGAACTCCAGTAAACAAAAACCCTAATCTGCTCCTGAACCAGTACTGCAGGATTTCAGCTCCAAATCCAGATCCGACATCTTGACCTGGTAAGATCTAAATCTTTTGTATTTCCATTTGAGGTTCTCAATTAAGATGTCTCATCATACCAAGGTTGATGAAAATCTTGAGGGAGCTGATAACTTCCGACCCTAGAAGTATAGGATCTCCCTGGTCCTAGAAGAGAATGAATTGGACTCCTACATCAATGAGAAGGTTCCAGTTCTAGAGGGAGATGAAGCTAAGGCCTTACATAAGAAGAAGTTGGTTATGGAAAAGATGATCATTGCTGATTCTATCAAGGATCACCTTATACTACAGGTGTCCTCCCTCAAGACACCTAAAGCTATGTTTAATGCCCTAACCAAATTGTTTGAAGGGAGGAACATAAACCGGAAGATGACTTTGAGGAACCAACTGAAGAATGTGAAGATTTAGAATGCAGAGACCATCCAGTCTTACTTCACAAGGGTTTCTCAAATCAAGGAACAATTGGAAGCAGTAGATGAAGAAGTGGAGAATGCAGAGATTGTGATGACCACCTTGAATGGTCTCCCTAGATCATGTGACTTCTTCATTCAAGGGATCTGTGCCAGGAAGAAGCTAGTTAAGTTTAGCATATTGTGGGAAGAATGTTTTCAAGAAGAAGCTTGGATAGCAGCTCGAGAAGAGAATATGGGAAGTGAAGATCAAGCTCTCACAGTACAATCCAAGAAACCTAGATCCAACCATCACAGAAGTAAGTACTCTAATCAAAGAAATAACTCTAGAAAGCATAGAGATAAGTCTAAGTTCATTTGCTATACATGTGATGAAAGAGGCACTTTGCTAGAGATTTCCCTAAGAACAAAAGTAGCTCTCACAAGAAGAAGGGAAACAAGAGAAGACATCATGTTCATGCTACAAAGGATGATGAACCGTCATCAAAGAGAACCAGATATGAAAGTGAAGATTCTTTAAGCGAGGAAGAATATGTTTTGATTTCCGCTCTCACAGGAAACATTACTCATGGAAGCAATGATTGGATTATAGATAGTGGGGCTTCCAAACATATGATTGGATTCAATGAATCATTTGTGAAACTTTCAGAACATGAATCACCTCACAAGGTGAAACTAGGAGATGACTACCAGTATCCAATAAAAGGTAGCAGGGAATCCTCCTATGAGCTAGACTCTGGAAAGCCTATGACAATGAAGGAAGTATTGTTTGTACTAGGACTCAAGAAGAACCTTCTCTCCATATCTGCATTAGATGCAAAAGGAATGAGGGTTGCATTCATAGATGGTCAAGTCATCATGTGGCCAAAAGGAAAGACTATTGATGATGCAATAGTGATTGGGGAACAAGAAGGAAGTTTGTACAAATTGAAGGGCCATCCAGAATAAGCCTTAGTCCATGACACAGTAGAGCCAAATGAAATTTGGCATAGAAGGCTTGCACATGTGCATTACAGAGCACTACCTCTTACAAGCAAAGCTGTTGAAGGTCTTCCAGAAATACAAGCAAAACATGATGGGGTCTGCAAAGGATGTGCGAAAGAAAAGAACATAAAGAAGACATTTCAAAGTAGTGAAAGCAAAGCAAAAGAAATCTTGGAAATCATCCACTCCGATGTATGCGGTCCTATGTCATCAAGCTCACTAAGTGGGTATGTATACTATGTTTCTTTCATTAATGAATTTTCTAGGAAGACATGGATCTACTTCATGAAGAACACAGATGAAGTATTCAGCAAGTTCAAGGAATTCAAAGCCTTGATCGAGAATCACACTGAAAATAAGATCAAGACCTTTCGATCAGATAATGGCGGAGAATTCACTTCGAATGAATTTAAAGAGCTATGTAAAGAATCAGGGATTAAGAGAGAGTTGTCCACTCCTTGTAATCCACAACATAATGAGATTGCAGAAAGGAAGAATAGAACTATCATGGAAGCTGCAAGAGCAATGCTTCATGATCAAGATCTTCCTATGCATCTTTGGGCGGAAGCTGCTAGAACAGCGGTGTATATACAGATCCGTACTCCACATAGAGTACTAGAGAACAAGACTCCTAAAGAAGTATTCTCCGGAAAGAAACTAGAAGTCAGCCATCTCATAATATTCGGTTGTCATGTGTACATACACATTCCAAAAGAAAAGAGAACAAAATTAGATCCTTCAAGAAAGAAGGGTATATTTGTGGGGTACTTTGAAAGCTCGAAGGCTTACAGAATATATTTCCTAGGATACAAGAAGATTGACATCAGCAGGGATCTGACATTTGATGAAGACACAGCTTACAACAAATCCAGAAAGAGACCTACTGAATAACCTGAAGAAGCAGAAGCACCCAGAATTCATGATACAACCATGAATGAAGAAACTCAAGAAAAAGATCGAGAATTTGAAGAACCACAAAGACCTGTAAATCCACCTCTAGAAAAGAATCCTCATAAGAGGAAACTTGCTTGGGTACATGAAATTATCCAAGGTGCGGAAAGATATGGGGCTCCAGAAGAGAATCACAGAGAAAGAAAGATGACTAGATCCTGCTCTGGGTATGTAGCATTACTATATGATTTCATCGATAAAGAACCTTCCAGTTATGAAGAAGCAAAAGAACGGAAAGAATGGAAGGATGCTATGATCGAAGAGTATCAATCGATCATGAAGAATAATGTTTGGGATGTTGTCCCAAGGCCAGAAGGGAAGTCAGTTGTAACTTCCAAATGGATCTACAAGATCAAGCATGTTGCAGACGGTAGCATTGAAAAATATAAGGCAAGATTTGTGGCTCGTGGTTTCTCCCAGAAAAAAGGAATATATTATGAAGAAACTTTTGCACCTGTAGCCAGATACACTTACATCAGATTAGTACTTGCTCTGGCTGCAGTGATGAAATGGAAGATACACCAAATGGATGTCAATACTGTCTTCTTGAATAGTGTAGTGGAAGAGGAAGTGTATGTAGAACAAACACTCGGTTTTGAGACACATGACAGGGAGTCGCATGTGTGCAGATTGAAGAAAGCCCTGTCTGGTTTAAAACAGGCACCCAAGACATGGTACGGCAGAATTGACAACTTTCTATCCAGTTTGGGCTTTACCAAGAGTAAAGCAGATTCCAACCTTTACCACAAGGTTGAATATGGCAACCCAGTGATGCTTCTACTATATGTAGATGATCTGTTTGTAACAGGTATGGATGGGTTGATTGCTGATACGAAAAGAAAGCTTGTTGCTGAATTCGAAATGAAGGACTTGGGTATGATGCATTATTTTTTAGGCATGGAGGTGTGGCAGAGTGCGGATGGAATCTCCCTTGGACAAGGGAAGTATGCAGTAAAGATCCTGAAGAGGTTTGGAATGATGGAATGCAAAGCCATGGCTACACCTATGGCATCAAACCTAAAGCTATTGAGCGATGCTTCATCAGAGTCGGTTGATGCTACGATGTATCGTTAGATGATTGGGTCTTTGATGTACCTGAAGAACACGAGACCAGACATTTGCTTTGTTGTGAACACCTTGAGCCAGTTCTTGACATATCTGAAAAATGTTCACTTGATTGCTGCAAAGCATATTCTGAGGTACCTAAGGGGTACAGTTGATTATGGGCTCAAGTATGAGTCAAATCAAAGATTAACCTGGAGGGTTATGTTGATTCAGATTGGGCAGGAAGTGCCATCGATAGGAAGAGCACTTCAGGGTGTTGCTTCAGTATGGGATCAGGTGTGATCTGTTGGTTTAGCAAGAAGCAATCCTGTGTGGCACTGAGTACAGCTAAAGCAGAGTATGTCGCAGCTTGTTCAGCTAGTTGTGAGGTAGTATGGCTAAGGAAGCTACTGTCTGATTTATTTTATCTCCACTTGGATGCAACTTGTATATATTGCAACAACCAGAGTTGTGTGAAGTTGTCGGAGAACCCAGTGTTCCATGACAAGTCGAAGCATATCGAGATCAAGTATCACTATATCAGGGATATGGTGCAGAGGGGAGCAGTGAAGCTCCGGTATGTTGCGACGAACGATCAGATAGTTGATGTGTTGATGAAGCCATTGGTTAGGGTGAAGTTTGAGTACTTCAGGGAGAAGCTTGGTGTTCTCTAGATCGAGGTTCCCTCCGAAGGGAAGTGATGAGTCCGTGAGCCATTCTGACATGGGAGAGGATTAAGTTCCTTCCATGGTCAGATGTAAGGGCTGAGTCATTCTGTCATGGTGAGAGTATTTAGGTTCCTTCCATATCATATATGAGTGTTGAGCCATTATGATATGATTGTAGGATTGGTTCCTACATGATCAGATATAAAGGCTATTGCCATTCTTGGAATGGAGGTGCCTGGTCAGTTACCAGGAAAACTCAGTCTATGACTGAAATCCATTCTGATGTGATAGAAGGATGTGTTCCCACTTGATCAGATGTAAGGGCTGAACCATTCTATCATAGTTAAAGGATTAGGTTCCTCCCATGTCAGATGTGAGTGTTGGCCATTTTGACGAGTAGGTTAGATGTAAGGGCATCTACCATTCTCTGGGAGAATGGAGGCGCCTGGTCAGTTACCAGGTAGCTCAGTCTGGGACTAGGGGCCATTCTGATAGGACTGTAGGATTGGTTCCTACATGATCAGATGTGAGTGCACGCCCTTTCGATGCAATGTGTTTACACATGGTCGAATGTAAGTGCAAAGCCTTTCTGACAGGATGATGTCAGATATAAGTGCCGAGCCATTCTGGCGCGATGTGTTTACACATGGTCAGATGTGAGTGCTATGCCTTTCTGACAAGATGGGGCTGGATGTAAGTGCAGAGCCTTTTCGATGCGATGTGCTTGCACATGGTCGGATATAAGTGCTGAGCCATTCTGGTGCGATGTGTTTACACGTGGTCAGATGTGAGTGCTGGGCCTTTCTGACAAGATGAGGTCAAATGTGAGTGCTGGGCGTGCCTTTCTGACAAGATGAGGTCAGATGTAAGAGTTGGGTGGGCCATTCTAACTTAAGTGTCAGATATAAGCGCCGATGAAGACCTACATGAAGGGTAGGCCTACAGGATTGACTCTATAGAACTTCCTATGACGAGAAGAATCGAGATAGCACCATTCTGAGATAGCATGTGATGATGATCCAGACTTGATGACGATCCAGATCAAGTGACGATCTAGATATGATGATGATCTAGACTTGATGACGATCCAGATCAAGTGATGATCCAGATGTGATGATGATTTAGACTTAATGACAATCTAAATCAAGTGACGATCTAGATGTGATCCAGACTTGATGACGATCAAGATCAAGTGATGATCCAGATGTGATGATGATCCAGCGGTAATGATCCAGTAGTCGTGATGATGCAGATCCCGTGATGAAAAATAATTGAAGTAGAAGATGACTTGAAGACTAAGAAGACTTGAAGATGAAAATAATGAGATGAATCAGTCGATACAGAGAAGAAGACCAGTGTTGAAAATTGTGTCGAAAGAATACCTTCCTAATTAAGAGGGAGTGTTGATGTATTTGTAACTTTAGAATGTATTCATCTATGTAACTTATGTCTTGTACCCTGATGTTTATTCTAGGATGTGTCTGTAATATAATTGAGTCATGGTGTCATGCCTCGATGTTCCGATCGGAAGGATCTATAATGTAAACAAGTGATGTCAAGTCATTGTGGGTAACCCTCCTATTGTCTAAGGGTTAAAGTCCCCGCAGTTCTGGGGCACTAGGGTTATTAGACTCACCTAGTGAAGTCGGCTCTAGTAGGGTTTTAGTCATGTCGGGAATCAGTATAAATAGAGAGGTGACTTCTCTATTTAACACACATCTCATACACACTCAAGTGTAGCACATAGTTGAGGAAGGAGAAGACACTAGGGCTAGATAAAAAGAAGGTTACTGCTGTCGGGAGATCATTTTAATGTTTTGGGTTTTTCTATTTGGTGTTGATTCCATCTCTGAGAAAGTTGGGGGGTTTTCTCTATTTATGGTTTCCCCGAGGAAAAACACTGTGTTCATTGTTTCTTGTGTTTGATTGTTGGCTTGTTATTCTCTCAGTTAAAAGATCATAATAATGCTAGCTTAATGTTAAAAATCTAACAGGTTGGTCCAACTGATTTCCCATATCTTCACCCTTAAAATCTTACTTACAAAGTTCCAATTTCTTCAGAATTTTTAGTTCTAGTTTTTTGCAATTTTCTGGTTCATGGACAAACTAGGGTTTTCCTTTCCTAGAGATTCAACCACCCAAAAACTTTGATCCTAAGCTCAATAGATGTGCTCTAGGAAGGCACGACTTTCTATATAAGCAGATCTTCCAAATTCCAAACTTTGCAGAACCCCTAATTTATTCCAGAGAGAGAGGAGGGAGAGTTTCACCTTGTGAAAGTTGTCCTATTCAGGCTATCTCTAATACCATGTTAATATTTCATATGCTAGACTAGATATCATTAGTTTTTAATCCAAATTCCCAATAGTATCATATGTAGAATCACTAAAAGAAACACAATCACAAGATAGACACATTATTTATCTTAGGCAACCCTCAAGGGAAAGAAAACTCAACAAAACTTCCTCTGTATAAGATGTATAAGATAAAACCCCAAAATAGGTATTCTCCTCCTTGTTGATCTCTCTCTATCTCTCTCTCTCTCCTATGCACTACTCAAGTGAATGAGCCTATGTTATAATGAGAAACATAGCTCCTTTATTTATACACATTATGTCAACTGACTTTTACCCTAAACAAGTCGGCCCCACTAAATTTTCTGAGCCGACTTCACCTACGAAGACTCAAAATAGTATTTTATATTATTCACTGGAGTACTAATGACCCGACTTGCAATGGAGGCTTTACCTCGTGACTCTATGATGACCAATTACAATAGTAACATCCTGACAGAAGAATAATAACATCTCCCTTGGGGTACATCAGTAAAATACATTTAGAATATCCTTTGAAGTTACAATATTTCAAAGAACTTTGCACTAGGAATCCGTACTAACATATTTACATCATTTGCATCATTTGATTTAATACATTCCAAGTCAAAACTGAAGGTATTACAATTTTGGTGAGAAACAACAATACCCTAAATTTATCAACCAACCAAGCCACCCTTGATGAGTTTTACCCAACTACTATATGAGTTTCACCAAAAAATTACCTACTTTAAATATTTTGAATCATTATATTTATCGAGTTTTATGCAAATATTTTCCCAAGATTTTACAATTTGAGTCATACTCTTACATTGAATAGTGCCCAAGTCGAGTAGATCAATAGTTACAACTTGGAGATTTATCAATTTTGAATTATGTTAAGTCACAACTGTGGATTAAGTGAAACCATTGATGCTTGCAATTTGAGTCATACTCTTACATTGAAGTCCAATCTTGAGACTATGAATACAATAAATGGATCAATAGTTTGCAACTTGGAAATTTATCAATTTTGATTTATATTAAGTCACAATTGTAGATTAAGTGAAACCATTGGTGCTCTATTGCATTTGCATCTAACTTTAAGAATTAATTTCTAGAAATCATTGGTTTGCATTTGCATCCAACTTTAAGAATTAATTTACAAGAAAGAGCATTTATATAATGGGAATATCTCATCACAAAAGGATACAACTCTTCCAACTTTAACAATTAATTACTAGAAAGGGCATTTATATAATGGGAATATCTCATCACAAAATGATATAACTCTTTCTAATACTAAGCTAAAAAAAATTTCTCAATACATTCTTAACCAGATTTCAATTAAAATTACATAAATTGCATTAAGCCCATCCATTAGACTAAAATTTTCTTAATCCTCATTTAGTTTGAATTGCTTACACCTATAGACTATCTCATACAGAGATGACCCTGTTTTAAAATAGGGCCTTTCAACTTTTTAATCGTTGAACTAGGCTAAACCCATTTTATCTTTTTATCTTTGTCGGGCATTCAAATTATGCAGGAAATTTACTTTGTATTGAATGCATTTGCTTGTGTACCGAAGACTTGTGCTCAAAGAGATTCTCTGTTAATCTCCAAAAATGCACAGAAATGCAACATGAATATATGGGTGAAATTTTTACTTGAGCCTGATCATACATGAAACTAAGTCACTGCCATTATTAAATCATAAGTATTTGTATTCCTCTAGTTCATCGGTTATAGTGATCCCATGACAAATATGGTTAAGAAAGCCTATTTACATCGCTGAGACAGCTATGGGACTCCTGACTTGGTGACTCCCATCATTCCATGTGTAGGAACCAAAGACATATTTTTTATTTAGAGGCTTTTGAAGGGTGAATTTTATTGTGAAATCTTGTTTTTCTCCTGTATATTGGAAACGCAACTTCTTAGGATTGATGTCTACAGACACACCTCGAGGTTCATCGACTGAAACAGTGTATTCGCTTTGGCAACCCACATTGGTGACAGACCTGGTGACAGTCTCGTTGTTAACCAAGTTTGCAATAGCAACTGATGGATAGTTTAGTTGATAAGCTTTGGGTGGATTTTCTGGGCATTTGAAAGTAGTGTTTGGTAAAATGGTAGTAGCCTTGATTCCACTCCCACAAAGAAAGAGAAGGTAATCTTCTGTTGTGGCATCATACAATAGGCCTGGATCTGATGCTTGATTGGGGTTCATTTGACCTGATCCATAGCTGAAGGGTGTAGCTGGTTTTCCAGATGCATCTGAAATTGGATGACCTTCATTGTTGGTAACATTTGCTGCAAGAAAGGAAAGGAAATACTCAAAAAATGTTATGGCATTCCCAACATTGCCAAAGTCAATAATTTTGAATTATTCAAAGCATGAGATTAATCACCTGTGGTCATGAGGGCAGATTTGATAGCAGCGGGGCTCCAATTTGGATGAATGGCCTTTAATAGGGCTGCTACTCCTGCAATATGTGGGCACGACATTGATGTCCCTGAGACAATATTGTACTTTACACGACGATCATCCATTGGAAACGTAGTAGGAGAGGCTGCTCCACTCCAAGCTGCCAATATATTCAATCCAGGTGCTGTAATATCTGGCTGCAAAAGGAAATAGAATATATTTAGCAAAAGAAACTTGAAATAAACCAGACATTTTCCATTTGCATTTGACATATGGGATTTCAAACAAGAGTCCTAATGTTCTACAAGTTTGAAGAAAAAGTGATTATTCTTTCCAAAAATGAATTTCTTTGCCTTGAGAATGTCTGGATTGAGAAAATTAGGCCCCCTTGAAGAGAAAGCAGCCATGAATGGTGCTGGCATGATCCCCAGGACAGTGCGGGCTGGAACAATCTGTGCAAGGGGTTTAGTTGTAGAATTGATGTAGGCAAGAATGGTTGCTGTATCATCAGAGACTACTGCAGTGCCAGGTAAAACATATGCATCCACGGATATGTCTGCTGCATTGATTGGAAGATTCCCTAGAATGATTGCAGCCCCTCTTGCCCTTTTCACCTCCATGCCTTTCCCAACCCTAGTACCATTTCCTCTGAGGCAGAAGACTATTTTGCCCTTCACTTTCTTTGAGTCTAGAGATCCTGGAAGGCATTGCCTGCATTTGTACATGAGTGAGCTCATTCCTAACACATTAGTGGGCTCATGAATCATATTGTTTTTCAATGCAAAACATATGTTCCCACCGAGAGAAGTTTGAAAAGATTTTGATGCAATTCTCAAGTAGATGGGATGATTGAGACATACCCAGCAGAGATATTGGCTTTGTCTACAGTGGGAAGCACAGCATCAGCAGCAAAGACCAATGGATAGAACTTATCCTTCAGTTTGTAAGGGGTCACACTTTTGCCCTGCACAAATCAATAGGATTTAGTAATTTGTTCATGCAACAACAACTAGGAAAACTTGAAATAAAACAGGAAGCCGTGCGTACCTTGAGTTTGGTGCCGTTCCATAGCAGCACCGGCGACACAAACTCGCGATCCACGCTGTTGGCCGCCACTGTGATGATCCACGGGGCAAGGTTCGATGACGTGGAACGCCTTGGCCCATCGTTGCCAGCGCTGCAGGCCACGAAAACCCCTCGCCTGATGGCATGCAGGCTCCCGATAGCGATGGCGTCTTCGGTATATATAGGTGGTGTGCCGGCGATCCCAATAGATATACTCAACACGTGGACGCCATCGTGGATGGCGTCGTCGAGAGCTGCCAGCATGTCTACGTCTGCACACATGATCCCCATCGAAGGGTTGTCGGGAGGGAGCCAGCACGCCTTGTACATTGCCAGCCTGGCCATCGGAGCGCCGCCCGCGGCTTTCCCGGCGGCGAAACCACCCAGAGCAGCGGCCTCTACTTCCCGGCCGGCGGCGGTGGAGGAAGTGTGGGTGCCGTGGCCATCGTGGTCACGGGGCGAACGGTACTCCGTCGTGGCCATCTCGTTGAGGGCACCGTAGTTGGCATCGTAGCCCTTCAGGTAAAAGCGCGCACCGATCAACTTCCTGTACATACAAAATAAAATTTTGAGTGCAAACCTTTCTATTCTATTCTAAAAAGTTGCAAGCAATGAAAGCTTATCTATACCTTTCTATTCTATTTCTATTCTCATGCTCATCAGGTTTTTTCATCCAGATAATTTTACACATATTCATTGTATGCATATGTATATATACATATACATGCAAATCTTCACTTGGACAGTGGACACTAGTTGTGCAATATTGCATAGTCTATATTTTGAAATATATATTATTCAATATGCAATGTCTTTACATCTCTCATTGTGTTTTCCAACTAATGCTGCATTAAAAACTGCATATTGTTTGCCAATTTACAGTGAGAAGGTCTTGGCAGATAACTATGTATTAAAATTGATAATGAGTAATAGACAATTGCCTTCAGCCTTTGTATGATATAGTTCAGATTCCAAAATTGCTGCCTTTGTATGATATAGATCAGATTCCAAAATTGTTGCTAGAGATTGAATGTGTGATAGTTACAGTTTCACATATTGTTGGGAAGATGAATTGGGCAACTGTGCCAGTCATGAATATGTGAAAGGTCAAAGTGAAGATGAATTGGGGAACTGTGCCATGTCATGAATATGTGAAAGCTGGTTTACAGTCTCACAGGTTGCTGTACAACCACAAAGGTCAAAGGTGAATTGTGCACGTCACACCGACTGTGCCATGTCACCAAACTAAGATCTTATGAAAGGAAACTGCTTTCTTTAGAAGCCAAACCCTATGCAAAAATTTGAACTGTTCCATGTCATGAATGTGTGAAAGCTTGAAAGCTGGCTTACAGACTCACAGATTGTTGCACAACCACAAAGGTCAAAATAAAGGTGAATTGTTCATGTCACACTCACTATGCCATGACACCAAACTAGGATCTTATGAAAGAATTGCCTACTTTTGTAGGCAACCCCTGTGCAAAGTTTGACAGGTGTAAGCCTGCAATCTAACTGTGTACTCGTTTTTTCATTGTTGGGCGTTACAGATGCAATACCAGTCAAAGGCACAATCAAAAAAAGAAAAAAACTATATTAATATTTTGACTTTTAATTAGGTCAGAGGATGATACGCTCTCTCAATTAATTCAGAAAAACTAAGTATCAAGACCCAGTGGAGAGCCCTATGAGAAAAAGTATGTGCCCTCATCCTAATGCATGAGTGGTCCCTAATCCAATTATGTCGGAGGATTAAGATAGTAGCAGACAGCATAGATGACATGAGTGGCTTTTTGAGTCACCCAGAGCTATCAAAAGCATTTTACTTTATGAGAAATCATTCTTTAGCAGGAAAAGAAAGTCACCAGTGTAACCACTAATTTGTTGGCTTTTATGACGACATTAGGAAGGACGGTTGACTTTAACATGCCATTTAGGTGGGGACAGACTACGATATGGATATGAAACAAATCAACAGGAAAAACTTTAATAATCTCAAAAGCTTTCACTTAATTTTATGGTGACCTTAAACCACTAATTTGCATGATGGTTCTCTTTCAAATATGACAAAATATATTTCATGACAATATTTAATCCTATCCGAATCAAACTCCACTCCACATGTGGTAGTCAATTCCAAGCACCACAACCAATCCCTGTCAATCTCTGCGTCCATTAGCTTCATGCCATGGGAAAATTTATTGGTATACAAGTGGGGAATAGACAGAAAGTTGCTCGCTTCCACTTACTTGTTACAATGTGAAGTGTTGAAGGCCTCGCCCTCCTCACAAATGCCTTTCCATGTGCTCGGGACCGAAGGCAGTCCATCGTCCTTGAAACTGTCAGCCTCTGGCCAAATCCCTGCTTACACAACAAAACATTCATATCTTAAACTTTCCATGTGTGGACATGCTTCTATCTACAAGACACCCACATCATTAGTATTGTAGTCGAATAACATTAGCTTGCTGTCTGGTAGAAAGCCTTAAAGAAGTTGGAACTATACAAGACACCCACATGAAGAAACAATATATCTACATCATTAGGAGTGTAGTCCAATAACAATAACTTGCTGCCTGTAGAAAGGCTTAAAGAAGATGGAACTATACAAGACACCCACATGAAGAAACAAGACACCCACATCATTAGTATTGTAGTCCAATAACATTATCTTGCTGCCTGGTAGAAAGCCTTAAAGAAGATGGAACTATACAAGACACCCACATGAAGAAACAATACATCCACATCATTAGTAGCGTAGTCCAATAACAATAGCTTGTTGCCTGGTAGAAAGGTTTAACGAAGATGGAACTATACAAGACACCCACATGAAGAAACATGACACCCACATCATTAGTATTGTAGTCCAATAACAATAGCTTGCTGTCTGGTAGAAAGGCTTAAAGAAGATGGAACTATACAAGACACCCACATCATTAGTATTGTAGTCCAATAACAATAGCTTGCTACCTGGTAGAAATCCTTAAAGAAGATGGAACTACAAGAATAACTACCTGAGTCTAGGAGGCCAATAATGGTATCTTGCCCAAAGTTTGCCTCCTTCCATAAGGTGGAGATTGTTCCATCTCCTGGTGTGCTTTCATCCCCCATGCCAAGGAAATCCCATGACCTTGTGGTATGCATCCTTCTGTTTTTGCTGGGAAATACAGAAATCACCCCTTCCATCTCTGCATCAGTTCAACCCCATATTAATCCAAATACCTTTAGAAACCAAATACAGTTATTTTCTATAAAATTGCTCTTAGCAAAATCAGTTTGATAAAAAATCAATCATTAGAAAACTCATGGACCATTGCAGGCATAATTAGCAACTAACAGCACATCTATAACTGCTGCTTGACCTCTGAGATATTACAGAAGATGTTTGAATACATCCATACCTTATAACAACATAAGTACAATAATACCATAGATATGCATACACTATGCAGAAGGCTTTTATGTATATATACCTGAGATGGAAGAAGCCTCTTCAGGGGAAAGAAGGGCAGCAAAGCCATTGAAGCTATGTTTGTAACTGTAAAGCAAGGATTCCCTGGCTTCATCAGCACTGCACAAATCAAAACCACTGGATTAATATCAATATACCTGTAAAATTCAATTCCAAAAGACCAAACCGAGGTTTTTGACTATCAATAGATTTGTCAATAGCGTGCATGAGAGGCAAAGAGCTTAGTATATATTTCTATGCATTGATTGAGTTATTGAAGCAAATTACTAACTTTTCCTTCACAGAAACCAGCATGGAATGGTGAATATCAACCACTTTCTCTGGCAGCAGCCCTCCATGGTCGCCTGCATACACGACGTAAACCTGCCAGCAATACGTACATACATACATAAAAAGTCATAAAAATAAGAACCACTATAGCTACATTAAACTAAACCATGAACCTTTCATGAATTATATACTCATTGTGTATGTATATCAGAAATATCCAATCTGTATATTATATCAGCCATACATTTCAGTGTCTACATATAGATATCACATGTCAAGATAAGATATCTCAATGCATGCCCACCTCCTTAGCAGAGATCCCAACTGGGCAGAATGCCATGAGAAGCTTCAGTACTGTTAAAACCACCATGAAATTCTTCATCCATGCTTGTGATACTAGGCTTAGATCCATGATATTTTTTATTAAGAAAAAATGGAGCTTCAGCTCCTTTCTTTTCTTCACTTCCTTTACACAGATAGAAGAAAGTATTAGTCTAGCAACAATCAATCAATGAGGACCGCAAACAGAACACAGAAATGGCAAAAACAAGAAACAAGAAACAATCAATCAATCATCTGTCTGTCCTTCCTCTTTTTCTAAGCACAAACAAGAAGCAGACAGAACAGTTTTCAGACAACCCCTCCCTCCCATTTAAAAAAATGCTATAACTTAACAGCAAATTGTTAATATTATCTTACCAAACAAAATCTCCAGAGGCTTTATAGAAAGGCCACCTTTTTATCCTGATATCCTGATGGAATGAATCCCAATGCAGTAGTCAAATGTTATTATTTTGGTATTGGAAGTGCTCAACGTCCCCATGTATTTATAGCCTCATCCTGGTTTACTGCTTGTGATTCCATACTTGTCCCTTCCGTTTTCATATATTCCAACCAATCCTTTCACTAAAAGTGCTTCCCTAATGTACGGGGCACCATCTTATCTTTGGTTATTTTAAAGTCTTTTCAAACCATTAATTATCTTGGTTATTTTAAAGTCTTTTCAAACCATTAATAGTTCTTTGATTTTTACCAATTTCAATGATTCGCTTCCCACTTAGGTGAAGCATGATATACAATGTGTATTTATGTAGCATTATGTTCAATAAAAGTCAAAGGACGTGTCATTGCCGACATTTATTTTAATCTGATCCTGTTAATGAAATTTACTCTGGTGGATATGAATATATATTTATTCTATTATGAAGTTTTTAATTGAAACTTTAATAAAAATTAATTTGGCGGATATTAAAAACGAGCTGGACTTGATGTTAGGCGATTTTTTTTTATAAAATTAAAATTGGTTTTAATGGAAGTTAATAATGATGGTTATCATTTATTTGTTGTGAAATTCTAAAAATGGAAATAACTGAAATTGATAATTTTGAAATTTTTAAAAAGTTATATTGATATATATAATTATAAATTTATTTTAATATAAAAAATTAATTAAAATGTTAATGAAAAAAAATAAATATTTTAATTTTATGGTAGATTTCTTTTGGAAGAATGCCTTGAGGAAACATGAAAGAACTCTCTTTTTCAAGGAATTTTAAAATGATAAGAAGTAATTACAGTTTTTTTCTTGTTTTTATTGGTAGTTTTTTGTGTATGTAAGTTTGGTTTCTTATAGTTGGAGTTGATGATAGTTAGCATCTACTAAGACCAATTTTGGTTTCTTATAGTTGGAGGTGATGATAGTTGGAAGTGTTGTAACAAATTATGTTGGATGGAGTACATGTTTTTGAAGGATGATGTATATTGGCTTAAGGCCAAAGAATATTTTGAAGTTAATGGTATTTGATGTAAGTTAATGTATACTTTGATGTAAGTTAATGGTATTTAATGTAAGTTGATGAATATCAAGTAAATGTTTTTTTTAAAGAAAGATTTAATTTATTCTCAAATTTTTAAAATAAATATAAAGTGAGATATTCAAATTGATCTATATTACACTAACTTATTTTTTTTTAATTAAAAAAACTTAAATTTTTTTTAATTAAAAAAACTTATTTTTTTAATTAAAAAAAATTAATTAAAAAAACTTATATTTTAATTAAAAAAAACATAATTTATTTTTAAAATGAATACAAATAGATGTAATACATTCTTGGAATATATTTAATTATATCCATAAGTGTTTATATCTTGGAATTTCGGGTGGACTAACACCTATGTTTTTCCTAGATTGTATGAGGATGAGACATTAATTTTATGAATGGATGGATAAATGCATGGATGATGCATATGCATGGATAACAGGCTTCATGGAAAACAACCTATTTAACTAAAAGGATGCCAATGATAACATATACCATATCAGGGGTGATTACATCTACACATAGAGAACAAGTAACAAATATTTTATTTGTGGCACTTAATTTTGTAACTTATTAGTCTTCACTAGCCACAAATTAAGTGGGTATGTTATTAATTATGAATTCAAAAATTTTAATAATAAAGTAGCAAAAAAATATTGTGAAATATAATAAATGAAAATTACATGTTTTTGGAAAGATAATTAGTTGAAAATTTAAATTTAAATTTATCTACACAAATATGAACATAAATTTATCTTATTTTTAGAATTTTAATTAAAATTTTAAAATGAATTTATAATTTAGACTTTAGAATTTTGTAAATAGAGATGAATTCTAATTTTAATGATTTTTTTGTAAGTCGTATTTTATTAACATTTCATAAAAACGTTGCAGGAGTCTGAAGCAAAAGCTACGTTCATGGCCTTCAAGATATCCACCAAACCCGTATTGGCTTATACATAAATGACCCACATAACCTCGCCTTCGAAGAGGAAAACAATGTTTTATAGACTTTTGTGCATTTAACTATAAGCTTCACCAAAACATGATTGTGATACTTAAGACATCAACCTAAGCCTTTAAGGTAGAATAACCTACCGACCAAAATATTTCCAAACAAACCAACAAGAACCTTTTAGAATTTGAGAAGACCACCCAATTCGACAAAAACAAAAACAAAGAGATGGGACCTTATGGCACCTAAAAATTCAAAGAAGGTGAAGCAGACCCTCCATTCCCCAGACCTCCAATTGCCTCGTTCGACCTCGTTTGTAATCCAACATCCGTAGTTTTCGCTTCTCTGATCCTTGAGAGAACAGAAAGGCCCAATTCTTTACCAATTGTGTCAATTTTCATATGAAGAATCCTAGTATCCATGTAAATCTCCCTCCAAAACCCAACCGAGATGTCATTCCAACGTTCCTTCTCTTCTTGTTCTAGCAGAACACACCAGAGGAGACCCTTAATTACCTAGTATAGCGCTACGATTTTCTCAAACTGCCCCTAGCGCGCACTCGAAGAGCTCGGGTCCTCGATCCATTGCTCCATAGGAGCATCTTCCGCTGATGGTTGACCTCCCTCCACTTCACACCACAACCCATGTTCTGTCAGCTCAATATCCAACCAAATAGAGGGGGGAATGGATGCACAGTATAACCAAGCGGCTTGAGCATCCCACAGTTGTTCTTCCTGCTTAACCTTCTCTTCAGATCCTCAAGTAACACATTTTGAATCCATGTTATCATCAGCCACCCTCGAAAGATTCTGTAGATATCTCGTATAGCACCAGTTTGCCAGCTTTCATCATGCACCTTCTTTATTCCCCGCATTGTTTATAAATAATGCAAGAGGTGCCCGAGGTAAACATGATGAGGCTTAAGGCAATTTCCTTTAAGGTAGACAAGAAATTACCCCAAGGATCCTTGCCACTTATGTCTTCCACGCTAGCTTCCATAATTCCCTCTGTGTGATGCTCTCTACAGCCTATGCTTCCATCCATCGCATCAAATTTGCATTTATCCTTTGTGCTTTGGTGATCATCCCTCATAAAGTACCCCCCACTAACCGAGAGTATGCCACATCATAACATAACTGCAAGGAATTACATATGCGTCGACCCATGATTGCCATGTGTTTGGGCCTCCACATCATCTCACCTTGTATAATTTTAATGAAAATTATTTTGAGTTTTTATTTAAATTTTAATAAAATTTATAATGATGAATGTAAACATAAAATTTACCTTTTAATTAAAATTTTAAAATTTACATTAATGAAAATATGCATCTTATATATACTTAATTTTTTAGTCAAATTTACCATTAAATATGAAAAAAATATTATTATTATTATTATTTTTTATTTTTTAGTCAAATTTATCATTAAATATGGAAAAAATATTATATAAATTAAAAAATAAAAATTACAGTAAATAAAAAAATCTCAAAATTAATCCACTTATAATATTATATATTATAATTTATAATTTATAATTATAAAAATATTTTCTAATGATCAATATTATCATGATGATGATGATGATGGTTAACATCCCCTGAGACCAAAATTTGGTCTATCGAACCCTGAAGAAGAAAATTAATTAGTTTGTTTTAAAGTTATATTTCTATGCTCAAAGAGCTTGGAGAGAAGCATCCCGAGCTTACTATAATTTTGACAAGCTAAAAGGCTAGGAATGTCGATATTGCAACAAAGATTATGAAACT
Organism: Pseudotsuga menziesii; assembly: GCA_001517045.1. Classification (NCBI taxonomy): domain Eukaryota; kingdom Viridiplantae; phylum Streptophyta; class Pinopsida; order Pinales; family Pinaceae; genus Pseudotsuga; species Pseudotsuga menziesii. Next base: position 680,701 of record LPNX010369345.1, on the reverse strand, counting down.
AGGATTAATGTGGGTGTATGCAGGGCACTCTAAGAGGAAGTGATTTTCATCTTCAATGTTCTTACTCTCACAAAGGTGGCAGAGCCTTTCTACCCAAGGAGTTTTAGGGACTGTCCAACGACCAGTTTCGCTGTGGAGCTCATGCGAGTTCGTTCTTATCTTAGCTATATTAATTTTTTTCTTAGGACTGATTAGAACAGAGAGATAGTTTTGATCTTCAAGAGTAGGGTTGATGGCCTCCTTATAATATCTTAATTTTCTTTTGGCCTCTAAATCTTTCTCACACCACAATTTTTCTTTAAACTTAGAAGCAATAGTATTTTTAATGTTATTAATATTTTGCAATGCAACATTTTCATCGATCTTCCAGTGATTTAACCAAGACCTGGTATCTTTATACCACCCACGCTTGAGCCTTAGGTGATTTTGGCTGGAGTTTAAAGCTAACTTAGGGAGTCTATGGTCTCCCATGTTATTGATTTTGTTCTTGTACAATAGGAGTCTAGTCATGGCTAGGCTCTCGATGGGGGAAAGACCCACTTCTATAAGGAGAATAGGATAGGGTGTATTGTTTTTTATTATGAGGTTGTAAGTTATAAAACGCTTCTGGATTTGCTCGATCTTTCTCCAAGATTCTCTAGAGATGCTGCAACCCCAAACCTCACACCCATACAAGATAACAGGAGTGACTAGAGTTTCAAAGAGGAGCTTCTTTTTATCCCACATCACGAGGTTTGCAGCTTTACAATTATTTTCAAGACCAAAGTAAGCTTTACAATTCTTTTTTTTGTTAAAGTAAACATATTTGTAATTGATCATTATTTTAGTAGATTTTTCACACCATGATTATATAATAAAAACTCAATTTTATTATTAATTTTTCTGAAACATATTTGTAATTGATAATTATTTTAGTAGATTTTTTACAACATAATTTAATAAAAACTCAATTTTATTATTAATTTTTCTAAGAATTAATATAGAGTTTTGTATAGAAATAAATAAAAACTCAATTTTATTATTAATTTTTGTGAAAATTAATATAAAATTTTATGTTGTATAGAAATTTATTTTATTAGTGTATACATACAAAATCTAAAGCAAAAGTAATGAAAATTTGAGAGATTAAATTAAAATGATTTAACGATAAGAATACATTTTAAAGATCAATAATTTTTGAGAGTCTAAAACTTTAATGAATCTTACAAATTCTTATCCATTCACATTATTTAAATTCAATTATTTAAATTGACATAATTATAATAGGGAATAATTTTAATTTAAATCTTTCACATTATGATTACAATGTGTGAAGAGCATTCCTCGCTACATTTTAGACTATTAGTAGGATGACTTTTGACCATTTTGAATTAGATTGAAAATGATTTTTAAAGTAAGTTGAGTATGACTTTTTTTTTTAAGAGTATTTGGTTTAATAAATCTTAAATTTTAATAAATAAATTTTATTTAACTTTTTTACTATATTAACAAATTTCTTTTTATTTAAAAAAATTACTATATATTCTCTAAATTATTGCCCTAGCAAGATAAATTATAAATGCATATCTAAAATACATCACTACTTACTATACTCAAGTAAATGATAATATTGCAAATATCATTTTGATCTTATGTTCGTTTTAATATCCATGAACAAGGAGAACCGTATTTTAGATTTTATGCTTGAGGCAATATAATTTGTTTGAATCTCACGGTGAGGAAAAAAGTTGATAACATAGACATTTATCATTCAGATCTCATGTTGGGAGATTATAGTAAATATCTAATCTATTAATTTTTATTTTATTTTATATTTAGACTATCTGTATTTTAGTAAATATTTTTCAATAAGAAAATATCTGTCGCTCTAAATAAAATGTGACCATGAACTGTTCCTGAGGAATTCTCTTTACATTCATAGATAATAATTAGAGATTTATCTCAATATTGTCACAAGTAATTACATAGTGATACAGTATATCACAAAATACATTGTCTAGATCAAGTATTGACCCCTCATGAAAAAGTATGTCACTCCTATACAGACCAAAAATCCTGTATATTTTGTCCCTCTTCATTCTCTTTACATGACAAAACCATCTATCCCAACAAAGTGTTGCTAATTCTCTTTTATCTCTTTTGTTTCCAGGTTACCTGGGTCAAGTAGCAATGCTAACTTTGATAGACCATCTGCTTCCATGTTCAGCTCTCTGTATATATGGGTAATTCTGAATCATGTGAAGAATTCCAACAGCCTTCTAATTGCTTTTAGCACTTGTTGTAGATGAGGAGCGTTGATTTGTATCTTCTTGTTAACCCAATTAACCACCATTTTGGAATTCCCGAATACTTGGAGCTGTGTTACATTGTTGTTTATTGCCAAGTTTAGGACCAGATGCAGGGCTGCTAGCTTTGCCTTGTTGTTGGTACAATGGCCTGGAGCAAATTTGGCTTGCAGCTTATGTTTGTTCAAGAAATAAATCACTTCTCCCGACCCTCCCAGAGGAGGATGACCTTGGCTTTCACCGTCGAAGAATGCCCAAGGAACAACCTTGTTTATCTCTGGAGGTACCAGAATCCTTAATTTTGGCTCTTTTTCTGTGGATTTGTGCCCCTTGGACCACTGTACCACAAGAGCCAATGTTACTTAAGGAGGAATCAATTTATTATTGAAAGTAACTGTGTTTCTGGCCCACCAAATTCCATATGAGAAAAGAGATGGGAGAGTACTGTGTAAACATATCGATTTTCCGGTCCACCAAGCTTTGGTTTTGTGTTCAAGAGAGCCCCCCGGCGTCCCTTGAAACTTTAATTCCTTACATGTTGCCTTCCATACAGAATCTGCATAAGAACAGAGATTAAACAAATGAGAAATAGTTTCCTCATCAGAAAGACAAAGTGGACATCGACTTGGGCCATTCCATCCTCTCTTCTGCAAGTTATCCCAGGTTAAGAGCTTGTTGTTTAGAGCCAGCCATAATTTTAATTTAGCTTTTAAGGGGCCTTCAGATTTCCATAAATTCTTCCACCATTCCATCTTTTCCCCCTGAGAATGTTCTGAAGACCAAGTCTTATAGCCTAGTTTGGCCGTGAAATCCCCATTAACAGGATTTTTGGTCCAAACTAATTTGTCTTTTTCACCCTCGTCTAATGCATAAAACTGGACTTGAGCAGAGAAACAAACTCTATCCACTCTTCCCTTAACCCTTCTTCTAGACCTAGATCCTCTAAATTATTCCAAATTGTTTCACTCTGCAATGAGATAGAGCAAGCTTGGTTTAAAGTGTAGATTCCTAGGATTCTTAGTTTAGTAACTAGGCCTTCCGCCAGTTTAAAGCTCTCCCTTGCTCCTGACCAAGGGTCTTCTCCCACTCGTACCTCTTTCCCATTGCCTACCAACCACACCAGCCAATTCCCTACTTAAGGGAAGGCTAGCACCAGGGCTTTCCAACCAATGGACCCATTCTTGAATGATTTATCTTGCTTCCCGATCCATGCTTAGATGGACCCATTGGGGGAGTATTTAGAGATTAAGACCTTCCCCCATAAGGAATCAGGGTTCTTGATTAGGCACCACAATGTTTTGGCCACTAGGGATTGACGGAATAGAAAGGGGTTCTTGATACCCCATCCACCTAAGTCTTTAGGGCTGGCCAGTAGCTGGCACTTAGCTAAGGGGATTGCTTCTGAATGTTTGTTGGCAGACCATAAGAAGGAGAAGAACTTTTTCCTTAACATCTGTAAGATGCCGTTAGGAATGTAAGCGATGGTGGCCCAATATACCGGAATACTTTGAAGGACTGCCTTGAGGAGTACCAACCTTCCTCCCCTGGATAAGAACCTATAAGTCCATCACCCAATGCGACCTTCTATTTTTTTGTATAACCACATCCAGTCTTTAAAGGAGTAAGCATTAGGTTTGAGCAAGAACCCTAGGTATTTAAATCCTTCATCCATAGGTTTTAAGGAGTAAGGGAAATCGATGCTTACCCTATTCCTCAACTCTCCTGGGAATCCATTTTCGTAGAGAATGGACTTTTCAACATTGATGTGAATGTCGGTTTCCTTCTTATATAAATCCAAAATCTATTCCGCTTCCTTTAGGTTTTCCCAAGACCCCTCTCCCATCATTATCACATCGTCCACAAACAGAATGTGAGATAATTCTTCTGAATTAGACACCTTTGTTCCTTTATAGGTGCCTACTGTTTTATCTTGGTGAATAATTCTGCTTAGGGTATCTACAATCGGCAAGAATAAAAAAGCGAAGAGAGGGAAACCCTGTCTAAGGTCCCTAGTAGATCTAAAGAAATTGTAGGGAGAGCCATTAATCAGTATTGCGAAGGACATAGAATGCACACATCCCATTATCCAGTTAATTGTCTCTAAATCCATCCCAATTTGAATCATAACCAATCTTAGAAAGGTCCAGTTCACCCAGTCATAACCTTTTGAAAGGTCAAGTTTTAAGGCAAAGATTTTGCTCTTACTTCGCTTTATGGAATGTATTGTCGCCTACGAAAGAGATACTGCATCATGGATTTGCCGAATGAACAAAAATCCATATTGCTCTTCTGATATGACTTCACTTAAAATTGTCTTCAACCTCTGAGCTAAAGTCTTCGCAATTATTTTATAAATCACATTGCAACAAGAGATAGGCCTAAACTCTTCAAAGGAGGAGGGGTTTTGTTTCGTAGGGATGAGAGCTAGGAACGTGGAGTCCAATGCTCCCAAAACCTTCCCAGGGGGGATACTTGCACCACCTTTAATAAATCGTCTTTAACTAGGTCAAAAAACCCCTGAAAGAATTCAATAGTAAAACCATCCGATCATATGCTCTTACTTTTCTTAATGGAGTAAACTGTTTTCTCCAGCTCCTCCTCCGTAACCTCCTTCCTCAGGAAATTGTTCATTTCCTCAGTTATCAGTTTTGGAAAAAGGTTGATAACCTTCAGAATTTCCAGAATATTACATCCCTCTAGTTCCTTAAAGAGGTTTTTTAAAAACTTCTCCCCAACCTCCGATTTTACTTTGAAAGAGCTGACCATTATCCCATTCATATCCTTTATTGTCGAGATCGTGTTTATATTCCTTCTATGGTTGGAAAAATCATGAAAAAAAATTGTATTATTGTCCCCCTCCTTGATTCATATTCCTCTTCTTTGTAATCTTAGAAGCTCCTCCTCCCTAGATAGAAGCTCTTGTCTTTTTAGTTCCTTGTCCCTAATAGCTTTCACTTCCTCTTCTGTGAAGATTCCGACGCTATTTTGACTATACATCTCCTTTAATGACCGTTCAATATCTTTGAGTTGTTTATGTTGGTTAGCCGAGTAGACCCTAGCCCAAGGTTTTGTCACCTTCTTTATTTTTTGCAGGTTATCCGGCATCTTCTTCATGAAGGTGACACTGGGGCGATCGCCAACGGGGTCCAGGTATCTCCTACCAACTTTCGGTAGTCTTCCTCCTTTAGCCAATCAGGTTTAAATTTGAACGAGGCTGCCGGCTTCGTTTCATGGTTTTGAATTTGAAGGAGGATTGGGAGATGGTCGGATAGGCATCCTACTTCTACCCATGTTTTAACAATCAAAGACCCTGAAAGCAAATTTTCAGAAAGAAAAAACCTGTCTAACCTCTTGGAAATGGCTTGATCCTTGCTTCTGTTGTTTTTCCACGTCGAGGTGAGCTTCAGAGGTTGAATGTCCACCAAATATTTCGAGTCAAAGAGCTCGGGCCATAATTTCGGGCTAAAGAACCCCAATTTTCTTTATCTGATAGTGTTAGATCCGTATCCCCTCCGAGTGTCATATTCTTCAGCTCTATTATTCCTGAAGAGAAGAAAGTCTCCCAAAACCCTTTCCGGTCTTGATAAGGTCCATAGACATTATACAGGGCATAGGTTTCTCTAGAGGCTTTCCCTTTGAGGACTGTTTTAAGCACTGTCTTATGCTTTACCATTGCTACCTCCTAGAAATCCTAATTCCAGGTGGTTATTAACCCCCCATAATGTCCTTCTGAACTAATGTGTCTGAAGTTCCAGTCCTTGAGCCACAACTCTAAAACTTATCTTTTTCTCCCTCCACCATTGTTTCTTGGATAAAGATGATCGCAGGTTTGAAATTCGCGACCATCCTTTTGAGAGATTTTAATTTGGGGGAGCTCCCCAACCCTCTTGCGTTGAAGGATAGAACCAACATCATGAGACCCTGGTCTGGGCCTTCCCTACTCTAAGGACCCTACCAATCGTTGCTTGTTTTCCATTCTTTATGTCCACCTCAGCTTGTGATTTGGCTATCGCTATATGAGATTTCCTTCCTACTATGACCTTGGTCTCCTTATCTGATGCTAACCCTTCTAATGACACCTGGTCTCTATATGTCGTCACTTTAGACCACGTGTTATAGATTTTGTGCTTAATCCATGAAGGAGGTTCCTTAGGGGACACCACCTTTTTCTCCCCCTTGCTCAGACTATTACAAGTGTTCGTTAATTCCTTAACCGATGTAACCACCATGTTTTTCACATGCATGACGAGTGTGGGTTGTATCGGGCTCGAATTGATATCCTTGATAGGAGATACCGCCTTACTCTCAACATGAGGGACAAATGTCCTAGGAGGGGTCTGCTCATGGCACAACTGGTTTGCATTATTGACAGGTGTAGAATTAACATAAGAAGTTTCCATCTTACCAGGGTGCACAGGTGACCCTTCTTCTGTCGAGATATCTCTCTGCTCGCCACCTTTTGACCTTACATCGCTCCTTTCTTCATTCTGAACCGGTCTTTTATCCCACTATCTCCTAAACTGCTGCGCTCTGTTCTCTAGATTCAGACAGTCCCGCACTAAGTGGCCTACCTGTCTGCAGGAGAAGCACCAGAATGGAATTTTCCAGTAGTCCAACCTTTGTTTCCATAAGCTCTCGTGAAGCTCCAAATGAATTTCCTCGAATAACCCATCACACAAATCTACCTCGATTAGAATTTTGACACACCTTCTGTCCACCTTTTGCTCCCATCCTTCTTCCAAAGCTACAATTTTGCCAATTTTATCTCCTATTGCCTCTAGAATCTCTTTTTTCCAAAACATCATAGGGAGACTTGGCAGGATGGCCCATATCTTCTGCACGTTCTGAGGTTCCATGTTGGCGTCAAAGTCCACATTCCAGTTCTTGAGAATTAACCCTGAAGGCCCCCATTTCCAATTTTTTTTTAGGAGTATCTGCCTTTCTGCCTCGGTCTTGACCCGAAACAATATCCATCCTCGAGACAGAATATGGAAATCTGGTAACTACTGTAGATGGGGACTCTAGTTTACTTCCATCCACCTCCAGAGAGCGGCTTCGCCGACCGATTTCCCGCAAAATCGTCCTACCAGTGCCAACGAGAGATATTCAAGTATTTTTGTTACCGAAATGTCCTTCCCTACTGTTAAGGATGCTGCATATTTTTTTGCTTTGTCTCCTATACATTTTCTTATCTCACCACATTTATTAGATATTATTGTTTTCTCCTCCTTACGACGGGGCCTTTGCCTCTCAAGCGTGGGAGTGGACATCACCTTAATTTGTGAGTTCGCCACTTGTGGGGAGCAAGAGAAAATACGACCTTCTAGAGTGGTAGAATCATAATTTACTTCGTCTATCACCATTGTGACTGAAAAAATTAAAACATAAAGGGCATATAAGACTTTAGAAAATTTTCTCCTTTCCTTCGCTTTGCACTGTCTTCACCGAACTGCTCCCTAGCCGCAAAGCTTACATTTTAGTATTTATATATGTGTGTGGGGGGGGGGTATTCTATTTCCAAACACTAACGTGTTCTTCCCCTCAAACTAAAAGAACCAAGGTACTTTGTCGTCTCAAATATGTCTAGTATATATTTTGTAGTTGAATAAGATCTATATATATTGTACTTACCTAGTGTTATTTTTAGTTGTATTTTATTAAAAGAACTCGCATCAAAGTGTTTATCCTTATAAAAAGAGTTATAAGAATTGGTGATAGACTCACCAAGTAGTTCAACTTGAAGAAATCTTTTAAAGTAAGTGATAGACTCACAAGTGGTTCAATTGAAAGATCTTTTAAAATCATTTCATTATTTTGAAAATATCAAAAAAATAACCATTGTTTTTATTTTTAAATTAATTCAAAAATTATATTAAACATTATCTTTTAACTAAAGAAATATATTTCAAAAAAATCTATTTAATATCCCAACTACTTGTGAACATTATAATTCTGACACTTTAATCACCTCTCTACCAATAAACTCTATACCTCTCTACCAATAAACTCTACAGTTACTTAAAGTAGCATTTCCAACGTTCCATCACTTCTTTACAAGTCTATCCCATCAATCCCAGTTATTAGACTTCAAATTTTGTGTGATGTGTACTAGGAATATACATTTACTAAACCATTTCCTATTATTATTTATTAAATATGGTTTCAAGTTGTTAATTTATATACACATTTCAAAATAAAGATTTACTAAAAGTTGAAGTAGATAAATCATGTAAGGTACACTAATTTTACAAGTTTTTAGTTAAGAAAAGTTGCAATTTAAAAAATTATTTTTAACATTGCTTTGAATGTAAAATGTCTAAAATTCTTCAATATTAGTTTACATAATAATAATAATAAAAAGTTCGTATTCATTGAAATAGCATCATCTCTCTATATTCTTTGATAATTTTTTAGAATATTGTATTTTTTTTATCAACAAAGTAATAATTATTTGTAAGGTTAATAATTTTTTATTTTTATCTAATTATAATTATTTATAAAATCATTTGTATGGAGAGTATTTTTTTTAATTTTTTTTAATTGTGAAAGTTATATTTATATTTAAAATTATTTGTATGGAGAGTATTTTTTTAAGTTTTTTATTGTGAAAGTTTTATATTTATATTTATATAATATTATATTATTTATAAATGTTTAATTATTTATCAGATTGTTTGTGAGGTGAACAATCTTAATTGAGTATTTTTTTAAATTTTTTATTGTAAAATTTTATAGTTATATTTATATAATATAATATTATTTATAAAATTATTTATATGGTGAGTTTTTTTTTTAATTTATTATTGTGAAAGTTTTGTTTTTATATTTATTTTTATATAATGCAATGTAATGTGGGTTTGCTTTAAAAAAAATCATATATATTTTGTTTTATTTTTCAAATCATAATGACAATGCATTATTATGATAAACAATGTATTATTAGCAAAAACATGTTATTATACCTTAGTCATCACTAAGAATATTATTAATTCTTCAAATATATAAAATTAAAAATAACTATTAAATACTTTATATCATTTATAAAGGTGTAATTGTTTTTTTATTTAAATTTATTTTGATAAATGTAAAAAAAAAATTATATCTTTATTTTTATTTTTATTAATTAACTAAAAAAATTAAAATTAAAATATGTATATATTTTTAAAGGTTTTTTATGTAGTGATTATGATTATATATAAGTTATTCTGCTTTAATAACTTCAATATTATTTTTCTAAATTACATAACTTCAGTTTTTATTTGAAAAACTAAAAAGTATTCACTTTCAAAAATACTCACTTTTTTTTGAAAGTTGTGAAAAAAATCCTCCATATGATAAGATTCACTTTCTGTTTTAAAAGCATCTAAATTCAGAAAAAAGTTATAAAAGAATCTACAAGATACTAAAAGTATGTTGTACTGCATAACTAAATTAAAAAATCATTCAATATGTCAAGAACTCCAAAGAAAAAGTATTCACTTCTTTTCAAACGCACCATACATTCAAGAAAAGTTGTAAACGAATCTATCAAAAACCAAACCAAAAGTGTGTTCCGTAGCATAAAAGAAGATACAAAATCTTTATAATATATATATATATATATATATATATATATGAAGAAACGATGGTTTAGTTTCGAGGGTGTTAATCATCAAAGTAATTATTTTAGATTAAATTAAAATACTTTATTTTTGAAAATATAAAAGAATAATTTAATATAAATGTCTTTGTATCCTAACCACTTAATAGATTTCTCAATGCTTGAGCATCTATCCGATGCATTCTTTCTGATACAGTAGTAGGCATTGAACTTGTGGAACACCGCAGTGAATTTCCATCAATCGATCAATCACTTAGGACCCGGAGGGACTTTCCCGAGGCACGAGGGGAAGGAATTACTTCACCACTTTGACTTGCCCATCATGCGAGCGTTAAGGCGCATCCGATTGGGTGGGAATAGAGAAGAAGAGGGGAGTTGCAGTACCATCACTTAAGGCGCATCCGGTTGGGTGGGAATAGATAAGAAGGAGAGCTGCGGTACAACGACTTTGTACCTATTTGACTGTTGATATGAACATTGTTCCTGATTTCCTTGGGGGGATACAAACCACGTAATAGATTTCTGTAATACACCTTAGTGGCATTTATCTATAAAATGTATAATGCATTCAATTGTATATAGGTTTATTCTTTGAAAATATAAAAGAATGATTTAATATAAATGAGTATGTATCTCAACCACCTAATAGATTTATGTAACACACTTTGGTGGCATATTTATTTATATAACATGTAATGCATTCACTTCTGTGATGGAATTCGACATATTTTTTTGTAGTTTGTAACTTTGTATTAAGGTCTAAAGATGTTGTATTTTGATAGCTGATAATTTGTTTTATGCATGAGATGTCTCGGTTAATTGATGTTTTTAGAGAAGAGATGATAGTTTGGAAAAATAACTATTTTGTAGCCTTTTTATATTAAGTTGGATTAACTTTGATTCCTGATGAATAGCAAGTTATTTTTTAGCTGTGAAAAATATATATAACAATGTATTCATACTTTATATTATATTTCAAATTCAAATTAAAATATATTATTAACTTGATAAAAGTAGCATTATTAATAGTGTTATTATATATTAATATCATTATTCCCAAATTATAATTTATTAATTTAAAATTAAAAAATTGGAAACTAATTAATATGTTAATATATATGTACTTATTTTAAGAAGAAAAAAAACACATTCTTCATGTGCTTAAGCGCAAAATACATAGTATTCGGTGATAAATAAGTTAAACCCAATGTGATATGAGTGAATCGTGTGCATCTCCACTATACTTCCATCTATGAACAACTTCTATATAATTCCCACATAGTTTGTTCTCTAACATAGTTACACTCATCTAAGTTTACAAAAATCATCATCATAATATATATATAAACCCATAACATAAATAATTGCTTTAAACACTTATAATCATAAACTATGCTTAGTCTCATATGAGACCTCATCTAATATTTCCTCCAGGCATAAATATCTTGGAGCTTGATGTAAGCCTTTCTTGGACAAAGTATCAGCTTCCACATCTAGTTCTATATAAATATGAGTGAAGGAAACCATCTCAAATTGCATAGAATTCTCCTTAATCTAGAAAACCAAAGTTTGTAAGGTCACTTTATGAATATGTTAATCATACTCCATCCAGTTAATCACTAACATAGAATCTCCAAATGCTTGGATTTTAAGAACACCTTTGGATAAATCCACCAGCATTAGTGATCTAAGAGTTATTAGTTCAGCATAATTGTTTGTTCCAATTCCTAAACACACCTTAAATATAAAGTAATAGTTTCCATTAAGGAATAAGGTGCCACCAAGGATGGTGTTATTCTTATCCCCTTGGCTTGCTCCATCAAAGAATCCCAAAGGATTGACTTGTCTACATGAAGCTTCCCAATTTGGTGAGGTATCTTTCTATGAGAATCTTTTTAAATGAGATGGAAAATAATAAAAACCTACATTGGAACCTAAAAAGAATGGATATGTTTGTTTAAAAAAGAAAGGTATTGCAAGCTAGACAAATTCCCCAACTAACTAGAAACGGAATATCCATTTTCTCTTTGAGATATTGTCTCTAAAACCAAAATCGAAGACAATCTTCAATCAAATTCCTAGTCTAGATATCTCGAAGACCTAACCACTAACTAATATCTCTCCAAACCTGCAAGGTGAAAGGGTATAAAATGGAAACATGATCATGATTTTCCTCTACACTAGACTTACAAATGATGCATATACTATGCCTCTGTGTATATCTCTTCTAAATCAATTACCCAAGTCAAGACTCTGTTTTTTAGAGCTATCCACATATGAATGATCATCTTCTTGGGTTTGTTGACCTTCCAAATACTAGGCCACTTCCACTTAGCCTCCTATTATTCTTTGATCCTTAAATAAATGTAACACGGAAAAGCTATATAGCTACCACCTGTCTTATTCATTGACCATCCCAAGACATCTCATAACTCTTTAATCTTGATATGTTCTCTCTTTAGCACCTCAAATTAATTGTCCCACAAAATAAAATGGTCACCTTTCATTCCCAAAGTTCCAGCTGACTTCCACCCCCAATGCCATAAGTTTGTAGAATCAATATCCACAATTTGATGTAATCTTAAACAACCCAAATCATGTAAGTTGTGTATCATCTATGTTGGAAGAAAAAATGCATTACCACATACCAATATGGAATTAGCATTAATGCATACAAGTCTACCACTGCCTACCTTCCATGCAATATAACTACCAATAATGGGAAATGCCAAAAAAATTATTTATGTTGATTGGAAACATTTTTAATATGTTTTCTATCACTTTCATCCAATCCCATCCAATAGAATTCCAAGGGAAATGTACCTAGTATGCACAATAATTCTTATATGTGTGCTCTCCTTGAGTAGTAATAAGCTTCCAAAGGCTTTTGGTAGCCAAAACAATGTCAAATAAATGTATATGCTTAAGCCCCTACCCTCCTTCCCCTTGGAGTGGGACAACAATATGCCATTTTTCAATATGGAACCCAACCTGATATGATTAACTCTTTCACAAAAATTTGAAATGGGTTCTCTTTACCTTCTCTAATACCCCATTAAGAATATGAGATAATGAATGTCAATACACAAGTATTGTCTCCAGCAAAAACTTTACTAATGCCAATAGACCACCCCTTGAAAGCCACTAATTACATTAGAAATGTATCCTCTTCTCAATTTTCCCTAAGAGCTAATGCCAATCCTACTTACGATAACCATTTGATTTCAGAATAAAACCCAAATATTTGAGTGCAACAACAACAAGTTTTCAAAAAATACATGATAACCTCATCTTGGCACATAATAATTTGGTCAAACCTATGGCATTGAAAATAAGACATGTAAGGATAATATAGTCCAAAATTTCAGACTAATAGGGACTAAAACATCATAGATACATCATGATCAAGGTTGGTCAACAAGATAGTGTGTAAACTAGGGTTTTAAAAGGTATGTTAATCTAAAATTAGCATAACTTTTGACTGGAATGTCTAATTGGTGTGATTCAAAAGCCATTGGAAAGATGAAAAGTAGGAGTATATATTTAGTAAATGATATAACCATTTGGAATTATTATTTATAATATAATAAGGATGGAATTTGAGGTTTTTGTTATACCCAAAATAAGAACCAGCAGAACCACCTAAATTGAAAGGAGACAACGAGGGAATTGATCCTTACAAATGGTTAAGGATTGTGAAGGAAAGTGCTACAAATCCTTTTCAACTTGTATTTATTTTTATGGTAAAGCTTCTAAGTGATGGATGGGTCTTGATAAAGATATTAGACATAACATGACATGGAAATTATTTGAAGTATGGTTCTCATGGATCATGGCCACAAAAATGGAGGCAATGTAAAAAAATCCAAGATGAGTTAAAAGAAGTCAAAGAAGAAATCAAGAACAAAGGTTATGAGGTGGTTATGAGTTGTCCATGATATAATCCCTTAATAAAGCACTCCTTAAGGAGATTCATAAACGGGAACAAGAAAAGAATATAAATTGAAGTGGGAAAAGGATGAGCTAAGAATAGAAATTGAAGTGGGAAAAGGATGAGATAAGGGAAAAATTGAAAAAGAAAGATAAATAAATCAAAATGGTGCATAAGCATAATCAAGAACTTATTAATTGTGATACCAAAAATTATGAAAGGGACCTACAAGTGGGAAAATCAAATATCATTAATGAAGAAATGAGTAAAGTTGCTAACTTGAATCCCTAGTTACTAAAGAAGAAATGCAATCAAGAATTGAAGAAGGAATAAATAAATTGATGGAAAATATCACCATCCAACTTCAAAAGGAGAACGAAAGCAATATCCAAGAAGGTCACCAAAAAATACTTGAAGAAGTTGAGGTCCAGGTTGAGGATGCACATGCCAAATATGATGGTATTGGCTCAAAGGAAAAAGTAATCAAATACCAAGCACAAGGGAAAGACAATGCCATTATCTTTGAAAAGAATATTGATGATAGACAATGTTGTTATCTTGTGTCCATTTTGAGATTTTTCAGCTAATGGTTTTTCAACCCATTGTAAACAAATTAGGATTAAGGAATTATGGTTTAAAACTAATTTGGGTTTTAACGGATTAGGGTTTTGGATGTTATATTGTTGTATTGTAAACAATGAAGATAATAATGACATAGAGAGTGAAGAAACTCTAAAGTAGGCTAGTTTTCCCATTTTTGAGTTTCCAGGGTAAATCTTTGTGCACTATGTGTGTGAGCCATTATTAATTCTTGTGTTTTAGATTATGTTGGGCATTTATTTTCTTACATAAGTTAATAAAACTCTTCATCTAGTATCAAATCGAGGTTATTGGCTTCATGGGGATGCCTTTGTTGCAAGGTTTTAGGTCATACTATGAAGAGAAAGGGTACCATAGGTCTACAACAAACCTATATAGGAGTGGGAGCTTTGTGCAATGAATCTTGTGTAAAGAAAATGGCAAGTGGTTTAAGAGAAATAGAATATTTTCATAGCTAGACCTTATAGTTATGGAAGTTGAAGAGGAAAATCTTCTTATAGACAAAGAATAATGGATTATTATGGATCCAGGTACAAAACCCACTAGTATGTCGAAAGAAGATTGGGAAAATATGTAAAGAAAATCAAGAAGCATGAGTTCTCTCTACTTCTTACATTCAATGATGTTGAATATCTCTAGAGAAGACAACACAAAGAAGCTATGGGATAATTTGGGGAATTTGTATCAATTAAAGTCCCTAGTAAACAAGTTTTTTTTAAGAAGTTGTATCATCTTAGGATGGAGGATGGTGACTCTATGACAGATCATCTAAATTCATTTAACACTTTGTAAGTTAGCTTGCATTTATTTCTATTAAGATGGAGGGAGAAGATATGTGTATTACCTTATTACGCTCTTTGCCACACTTTTAGGATAACCTAGTTCAATTGGTAGTACCACTCAATCCACATAAAAGTTTGAGGACATAGTTACATCCTTGTTATCAAAGGAAATGAGGAGAAAATCCATGGCGGGTGTTACTAAGGATGCTTTATCTATGAGAGGCCATCCCCAATAGAGAAAAAAATAGTCTTCTAAGGTAGATCTAAGTCTAGAGCTAGATCTAAATCTCCTAGACAATTTACAAAGAAATGTTGGAAATGCGGTAAAGCTAAGTATTATAATAAATAATTGATATCAAAGAATGTTAACAAAGGTAAGGATCTGAAAACCTTTGTAGAATAATGAGGTGGTGTTTATTTGGCATCTGCAAGAACACATGCATATCATGATGTATGGTTGATCAACTTGGGTTCTTCATTGCATATGAATCCTCACAGAGAGTGGTTATGTGAATAAGAAAAGTATAATGGATGTGATGTTTTCCTAGGAGATGAATCGATAGCCAAACCATAGGACATGGAAGGTTCAAGTTATTACTTAAGATGGAACGGTTAGAACTATTCTTATTGATTTTCACATTCCATATTTGGCTAGAAACTTGATATATATAAGTAAGATGGGTGATGTGGGTGTCGTATTATATTTAAAAAGGACATGTGTAATATGGTTCAAGGAGAAATGGTTTTAATGAACGTAATTCATATTGGAACTTTATATAACTTGTCGAGAAACACTTTTAATGAGGGGCATAACAATTCTATTTTTCTTAACGATAGCAATGTACAAGATAGGGCCCATATTGTCCCTATAGAGAAAATAATGTTATCACATGAAAAACCAGGACACAATGGAGAGAAGGGTCTTTGAGCGTTACATGGTAAAGGTATGGTTGAAGGTATGTATGATTTCTCATTAGATTTTGATTTATGTAAACATTGTATATATGGTAAACAAAATCGAGTGAGATTCCCATCTGATGCTACAAGAGAAAAAATAATCTTGGAGGTAATATATAGTGATGTGTTTGGACCTATTCATGTTTTATCACTAGGAAAATATGTGTATTATGTTTCATTCATTGATGATTCACTAAAGAACACATGGGTCTATTTCCTCCATAAGAAATATAAGTTGTCCAGTAAATTTAAAGAGGTAAAAAATCAAATAAAAGAGAAAATAAAGGTGTCGAGAATAGATAATGATGGAGATTTATGTACAAATGAGTTCAAGGAATTCTATAAGAAGTGTGGAATATCATGGAAAAATGTAGTGTCTCTGACCCTTAAACAAGGCCAAAGGTTCTAAAATTAAGACTAAGTTAAGTTTAAGCACAACAGATACAAATAAGTTATGGTTAGGCTAACTAAACATTCACTTTAATAATTAAAACTTTTAACTCTAGAGACTGAATTATAACTAAAGTTGTGACACTTAATTAATTATTTAATTATCAATTGCCAGAATTGTAACAAATGTGATTAACGAATATTACTCAACATCCTTAGTGAGAATAAGGTCCTAAAACCCATTCATGCATTAAAATTTATATTAACGTCAAAACCACCATTGTTAGAAAAAAATAGTATTGTTATTATAAGTTTTTCTACAAACTAAGTTAATTTTTGGTGTTGTTACGTGCATGTTATTGGTGAGGCTGCAAAGTAATAAAATCACACATCAAGACACATATGTAGGTTGTCACCTATAGACACACCACAACCATAGTAAAACAAAATCCATTGGTTGTAATCGCAGCCCACAAAATCACCTTTCGATGGATGTCCCCTACATCCATTTGTAACTAGTATATTTTAGATTGTATGGTTGCTTCCCTCCAGCCATCAACCAATATTACATTCAGATTACATTCTTCAAACTAAGATATGCAAATAGGACCAAATCCATGCATAGAACATATCCAATCTAACAACTGGTGCGCTCAACTTAGCACCTGGAAAACTATTGGACCAAAACGGATATATCTTGGTCCCCTCGAAAACGTTTTCGACAAAAAAGAAGGCGATGCCTTCTAGAAGCGTTGTTTTATGATGATGATGATGACAACGACGATGACAATGACGACGATGAACATAATTATTTAATATTTAATATTTGTATATAGATGATGATGACAAAGATGATGACGATGACGAAGATGATGGTGGGAGATGCGGTGACGACAACTATTAGTGAGAAACTTACGAAGATTAATTTACTTGGATTGTTGTAAAATTTGATGATGGTGATGATGATGATGATGATGATGATGAATGTCTATTGAGACAAAATCTAGTCTATCAGGCCTTAAGAAGATTACTTAACTTGAATTGCTATAAAAAATTATTTTGATGCTCAAAAGGCTTAGAAAGAAGCATTCCTAGGTCGTCACAATTTTGACAAGTTAGAAAAGGTTTGTATTGTAGCAAAAATTATGAAACTACGATATAATTTGGGTGTACATAGGGCATTCTAAGATGACATGACTTTTGTCCCCAGCGCTTGTAATCCAACAGAGATGGCAAGTCCTTTCTACCCATGGAATATTAGGAATTGTCCAGCGTCTTGTTTCACTATGAAGCTCATGAGAGTTTGTTCTTATCTTGTATATATTAACTTTCTTTTTTGAACTCATTAACACAAAGAGATCATTTTTTAATTTCCAAATTAAGGTTAATAAAATCCTTATAGTATCGTAAGTTTATTTTAATCTCTACATCTTTCTTGCCCCACATTTTCTCATTGAACTTAGATGTGGTAATATTTTGAATGTTATTGATATATTTCAAAGTGGTATTTTTGTTAATTCCCTATTGGTTTAACCAAGTTGTGGTATCTTTATACCAATCTCTCTTGAGTCAAAGTTGGTCTTGACTGGATTTTAAAGCAATTTTGGGAAGTCTCTAGTCTCTCATGTAATTTATTTTATATTTGTACATCAGGTACATGGTCATAGCGATGCTCTATGTGGGGGTAGGATAGGGTGTATTGCTTTTGATTTTGAGATTATATGTTATGAAACACTTTTGGTTTTGTGTGTGTGTGTGTGTGTGTATGATCAAATTTAGAGTTGTAACAATAATTAATAAATCTAAAGATTCGGTCAAATTTGTATTTTTTTAAATATATTAATAAAAATAAGTTATATTTAAATTGTTGTTTTTCTTCAATATCACTTCATCCTCATCTTCAAATATATATCATATTATTTAATAATAATTAATATTATCATATATCTATCTCTAAACAACATTTACATTAATAATTGTACACACCAATCCAACCTATTCATACATGAAATAAATTACATAGATTTATTTTAAAATAATTCTAATTTAGCTCAACTACAAACAACAGAGTGTAAACTTCATGCAACAACTCATAAAGAAATATAAAGAAAATGTAAGAGGGTAACTAATTTTAGTGGAATGTCAATTTATCTGCACTATAAATAGCTCTCATATATCATGTAACAAATTTTTAATTCCTCTTCCTTTGGAAAAAGAGAGCATATACTTCCCGGATGCGGGTGACGGACCCGATGATTGACGACACACCTCTCCTCGATATTTGCACCTGTCGCATGGCGATCAACATGACTCCGTGTGTCTGGAAGTTTAGCCCTTATTTTTTTAGTCCATAGCTACAATCCTCAGCCCGTTAATCTCAGGAAGGGGAGGCACCAGCATAGATCCAAATCCCAGGCTCTATCAAGCGCCGAGAGGGATCAAATCTTTGGAGGTGCAGACCTCTTCTTAAGTATTGCACTCAACTATCAGCTTTAATGTGATTCAGACCAAAAGGCACATTTTTTTATTTAAGGTCCACAAATAATCTTTTTATTATTAATATTTAATACTATTTATGGCTGCATATAATATTTTTTATTCTATTAGGAAAAAACATTAAAACATCTCCCCCATACATAGTTTTAAAACCATGTGCAAGGCCCTCCTAAAATCATGGGTTGTTTAGGAGGCCTTACACATGGTATTAAAACCATTTGCAACTACCTCCTAAACCATGTACAACAAAACCATGGGTTTTTAAGAGGCCTTGCACATGGTTTTAAAACCATGTGCATGACCAACATTTTTTTTGCGGATAATTCAATTTTTTTATTTTTATTATTTTTTATTATTTTGTTAAGTAGAAACATTACAACATCTCCCCTATATTGTGTTGTTTTTCTCACGGACATTTTTTTATGGCAGATAATTAAATTTTTTATTATTTTGTTAGGTAGGATCATTACAACATCTCACCCATATTAGATTTTTTTTGTGGCCGACATTTATTTTGGAAGATAGTTAAAAGTTTTGTTTTTGTGGCCGACATCTATGTAACGTTACGTAACATTACAACGTTACGTAACGTTACATAACGTTACAAGATCTCCCCCATACTAGGCTGTAGAGTGCCTCTCGGCACAATAATCTAGTTATCATGTCACGTCAGAGAGGAACGCCGGGACGAGAAAGATCAAGCAAAGGAAAAGCCCAGCGTGGTTGCAACTTACAAGTCTTGGACAGCTATGAACCCCGCATCTCTTCTCGAGTCCGCATCCTCATGGAAGCATGGGAGGGGAGAGTCCTAAACCAGAAGCTAGCAACAGGACAAGATGGAAGCCAAATAAACCATTGCTAGCTCATGAAAAACATGTTATGCAATTTAGTTGAGGACATGCTCAACAACTGGTCCGATGCCCGTGACTCTGTCCTAACCATTAAATCCAGAATTCCTGAGATTGATGCTCAGCTCACAACCATGGATAACTCATTTGCTTGGAAGGGCAATGCATGCATCTCAGGGCATGTTGGTATGAGTGGAGGTGGTTGTGATCGGGGAGGAGGGGGAAGTGGAAGTGCAATCGGAGGAATGGTTCTTGTTAGTCATGGAGGAGGTGGCAGCGGGAGTGCGACAGGTTGCACAACTACGGCTCCACCATCTCCACCTTTCCCCATCCCATCGACAGTGGAGCCGCTCTTTAAATGCCTAAAGGAAATGACCAACCAGAAGCCTAAATAGCAGCAACAATCATCCCATCCGGCTCTGGAAGCCGCTACCAACTCATCCAACCAGTCGCAGGAAGAACGATGGGAATGCCCCATCATTGAAGAACGTCCACCGGCATGATGCTCGTGCCTCCCAGTAGCAGAATTGACCCTTCGTACCAGGTTTTTTGTTGTGCAAGAAAGTGGCAAGCCTATCTATGGATTTTTTTGAATTTGAACAATGTATCTATGTCTATGTCGGTGTCCACAATCTATGTCCAAGTTTATGTCTATGTCTGTATATTTTAAACTTATATTCTGTAACTATGTCTCAAGACTCGGCTATTGGCTAGTT
Source organism: Pseudotsuga menziesii (assembly GCA_001517045.1). Lineage (NCBI taxonomy): Eukaryota > Viridiplantae > Streptophyta > Pinopsida > Pinales > Pinaceae > Pseudotsuga > Pseudotsuga menziesii. The sequence continues at coordinate 660,096 of LPNX010369345.1, read as the reverse complement.
CTTTTAGTCATGAACATTCTCGTCGCTAGTTTTCATAGACGACCCTCAGTTTTTGAGAGGCTTGGGGGGTGGCTTCACCTCTTGAGACCTCCTTGGGCCAGGTTGGTTTTTGTATATTTTGCTTCTGTATTTTAATAGATTTGTGCAACTTAAAAAAAAAGAGCTTGAAAAGGTTTAGTGCGTAAAAACAAAGATTTTGCATGATAGAGATATGATTTAGGTTGACTTTCAACAATATCTAAGTAATGATATCAACATATAAAAAGCAAAGCATGTTAGTTTTTTATTTATTTTTTACATAAAAAAATAGTCCTGGCTATTTTATAATAAGTAATGATATCAATATATGAAAAGCAAAGCATGTTAGTTTTTTTTTAATTTTTTTTATATGGAAAAAAATAGTCCATATTACTTTATAGAAATTAATGTTGATAGCATGTTAGTTTTTTTTCAATTTTTTTTACATGGAAACAATAGTCTATATTATTTTATAGAAATTAATGTTGATAGTACATATTACATCAAAACATTTTAGTTAACATTTTATTTAAATAGAAAGATTTATAGTCTTTTGAAAACAAAGTAGTGCAGTTTCTTTTTCATAATTACAATCTCCATCAAAGAAAACATAGCATCAAACAAATCTTCCTCAAAAACATTTTTAATTCTTTAATTTTTTAATATAAATATATTAGCCTAAGACAAAGCATCAAACAAATCTTACTCAAAAACATTTTTAATTCTTTAATTTTTTAAATATAGATATACTAACCTTTCCATTAGTATATCGCATATGATGTTATCATGTATCAACATAACATTTCCGTTAACATATATGATATTATCATAGTATATATTATATTATGACAAATATTGAGTAGTTAGTTATGACTAGACCAACTTTAATCATTCACTTTATACTTTAAATAAAGGAATGGAAGGGAATACTTTGAAGGAATGGAAGGGAATATCAGCACAGGCTATTCATTCAACATGTCTATATTGTTTTTGTTTTTATGATTTTGCAAAAAATGTGAATAACCAATGCTCTACAATTCATAGAGCATACATGGAAAACATGATATCTAAATATGAATATTTTGAACACAAAAGATGCATACTATAATGCATTTTTGGTAAGCTACAATTACATTAATGTTGTTCAACATTTGTTGAAATCTATATCAATGGTGTTTAACATTGGTTGAAATCTCTTACGAGAATTACATATAGGGCATGTTATTTATAGTGTTTTATTTATGCAAAATGTGTTAAAAAACTTATTCTCATTAATAATAGATAATATTGTTACTAAAACAAAGAAAATATAGCAACTATCTTCTAAGTCGCAAACTAAGTATTTTGTTCAACTTTTGTAGTTTCAAAACTGTTTTCAAAGTTATATATGATATAATTATTTACAACATCAAAGTGCATTCTACACTAGGCCAAAAGCAAAATTCTATCTAACCAACTTTAATACTTAGAGTCATTCAATGAAAAAGAGTGTTAGTGATGTATTATGAACTGCCAATACAATGCATTAATTTTGTATCTAATGTGTAAGAATATTGTAAAAATTCCTTTCATGTAATCTTAGTTTTCAATGTGTCTTGATTTTATTTATTAATCTTATTAGTTGTTTCTTATTGTTTTCTTAGCATGTTGAAAGATAATTAATGTTTTCTTGTCCTTTCAATGCTTGATTCGGTATTGCTTTGTTTAGGTTCCAATTTGTAAGATCCAAGAGGACATGTTTCCTTCAAAACCATTGTACACACTTCTATGTGTAGATTTTTATTTAGTTAGTTGATGGAGCACATATGAGAGATAAAGAAAGAATGTAAAATAGATACATCATTTATAATTGGATGTAGTGGGAGTTATTTAGTAAAACATAGTATTGGAAATATACAAGATTGATGTATTTTTTCAGCATTCATTTATTAATAAAGACTACTTAACCAAGATATTTCACTTGAATTCTCTCTTGATTTCTATGCAATTGGATTGAAGTCTCGTCTTTCATGAGCTCTCCTTGTTAACTTATTGAAGATTGTGTTACTCTAATAGCTTCTTCATCTCTTCTATGGTTTTCTAATTGCATTATTGCTTCATTTAGCTTATTGATCCATTGGTTCAAAATCTCACATGGTATCAAATATTTGGTGATCCTGAAGAAGTTGTTCTATATGTTTGTACTTTGAAGGTGGATCTTGAAGCTCACAATAATGATGGATCAATCTCCCTAGTTTCTTACTTCATCCAACTACTTTGAATTGAAGAGCAAGATTGTGATTTATTGAGTAGCAAAGGCCTCTATATAATCACAATGGGATTAGAGACTAAATCAAATTCCATTACAGAAAAGGAAAAGTGTTTTAACAAGATGGATGAAGTTTCTGGATTGATATGTCTCTCAATTTATCTCAACCTTCTATATCACATAGACACTTCAAAATGTCCTAAGGAACTATGGACCTTGTTGGAAGGACTCTTTGGGAAGCAAGATGAGATGAGAGGGAATCAACTATAATGAGCTCATAATTTTGAGCCCATGTGACTTTGATATTATTCAAGATTTATGCACAACATTCAAATACGTATTGCTATAGATCAACTTATGTGTAAAAGATAAGGATGAGCATATAATTCTCTCAATCCTATCAAAGTTGAGTTTTGAATACTCAGTGTTTGTCTCTACCTTTCATGCTACAAATTGGCACTTGGAGCTACTTGGAAGAAGTTTACACTATATTATTTTACTACCTCTCTTACACATTAGCAAGATAATCTCATTTAAATGGGTTCCATGCAGTCATCAAAGGCTCGTTCCTTTGCTACAAATCAAATATCTATACAAGAGGCCTCCTACTCCAAATATTAGAAGGCAAAGAAGGACATAATCATTTGTGCTTATTGCAAGAAACATAATCATGAAGAACATGAGTATAATAGGAAAGAGAATCATCAACTAAAACATCTTCTTATGTACAAAAATATCGAAATTACTAACTATCTCATGAAGTCAACTGAACAAAAAAATTGAAAACCCACAAGATGCAGGACATGCACTTGTTATATTTTCCAAACTATTATCTTCATGTGTTCTTGAAACAGGATTTTCAAATTAGATATTTCCTTCCTTGGAGCTATGCACCAACCCTACCATCTTACGAGATGCACCGGTTCATATCATCCATTCAGCTAATGAAGAACCTTCTACAAATTTAAAATAAGAATTTACTAGCATTGATGAATAGGATAGATCCAACAACTAAACCAATTTGGGCACAACATACTCTTCATGCAACACATGATCTAGTTGGAGTTGCAACAAATACACAATGGACCAAACCACATTATCAAAGTACTACTCACTACTACAGAGCCCTTAATGTGCATCCATAGATACATGGTCAGTATAAGAGATCTGTTATAGCTCAAAATGACACATCTTTGCCTATGACCACTTTCCCATGATTCCGACGCATGTCGACACTTCATGAAAGTCACTGAAAAACACCTAACTTGGAGGACCCATATCTGGAGTTATGAAACTCCATTTGACCTATTCTCTACACTTTTGGAAAGGTATTTCAATTAGCTAAAACTTTCCAGAAGACATCAAATTATGAAAATTCCCAAAACTACCCTAAAAATGATATTTTTTTTATGTGTATGTTTCCTTAAGGAAATTCGTGTATTGCATGCGACTTGTTATATATAATACTTGTGTATGCCATAAATATGCAACTATTTACATTGAAACCCACTTATACCTCCTACATATGCAACTGTTGTCTCTAAAACCCGCGTATATCTCCTATAGATGTAAAAAAGACGTTTTTGAAATTCGGGTAGTTTGGGTAGTTATGCAACTGAATCCTTCAGTTGTAACTACTTTGTCTTCAACCCTATCTCTTCATAAATGTATAAATAGAGGTAGGGAGGTACATGAGAGAGAGACTTGAACCTTTGCATTGTTATGCTGGAGGAATTGGGGCTCTCTTTCCCCCCACGTTTTCCCTAATGATCATCCCCTTGTGTTACCGAGCTTGGAAGCTGAGTTCCTTGGAGAAGAGAAGCAGTAGAACTAGATCAAGGTTTCATGAGGTGCTCAACTTGAACAGAAGGTATATTTGTCCTTCATTTCATGATTAATAAAGACATGATGTCCTTCTTCTTCCGAAATCATTGTTCAATGTGTGATTGAATCTATGTTTATGATCATATGATGATGTTAATCATATTATTATTTCATGTTTCTTTGATTATCATTGTTTTATATGTGGTCATATTGGTTTGAGGAAGGTATAATTCGTTTTGCAGGTATCTTGGAGCAAGAGGAGCAAGAAGAGGATTGAAGGGCTGCTTGGATCAACCTTCATTTGGCTAAGGTATGAACCATTCCAATATCTGGTCTTGTTTATGTTTACTTGCAGAACCATTTGCATCCACCTTTCAACCCTAGTATGTTGATGGCCTCTTAAACCCTAGCCATAGGAAACTTTCCTTTACAACAGAACTGACAACTCCACTAGGGAAAGCCTTGTCTGTTTGGGGTTTCTCTATTTTTCTTTCAGTTTTTTGCAAGGTTTCAGGTCCTTGTTACAATTTAGGAACACCTTTTGAGTATGTTGGAACACCTTTCCTGCCTTCCTAGGTCAGTTTTTGACCCTTTTTGTGCTTTTTGTCACCCATACGCAACTTTTAGGATAAACAGTCGCATGTCTGTGTTGTATACACAGCTTGCACTACCTGCAACCTGTGTGTCATATGCGACCTGCCTTAAGGCAACCCACATATGCACCTGAATTTGTGTTCTTTCATCATTTTTTAGGGTTTTTGGGTGATTTGAGGGTTGTTTGTAGGGTCTTCAAGAGTCCTCCGCATGTGCATGACTCCTGAGAGGTTGTTTCATCTTTGCTAGGTGCTCTTTGTTTATCTTGTAAGTCTCGTTCAAGCCTTTGAACTTGTTTTTGCTGCTCCCCCCACCTCGTACTTTGGCTTGACCTTGTTGGACAAGGTACTGAGCAACCTTTGTTTGCACATTTAGGTTGATTCTTGGAACTTCTCAATATTTGTTTATGTCAGTCTTATTGCTTGGTCTCTTAATTCCAAAGTTGTTGGCTTGTTTACCTTTGTGAGCCTTCCTTCCAAGTGATGTTATATCTAACTTTATGGAAGCCTAGGGTTTGTTTGTGGGGTGTAGAGTAGTTGTCTATTTTCTTTGCTTACATTACTTGCTTGCATTAGTTGATAGGTTGTTTTTTCTTTTGCAGTTATAAAAGAAAAAAGAAAAAAACACATGTTTGCTTTATATGCATGTAGATTAGGTTTTTAGTCTAGATTGCATAGCATATCATTGTTTTGGAAAAGATTATAAAAAGAAAATTTTCCTTTGTGGCTTTCAAGTTTCTATTTGAAAAGAAAGAGAATAGTTTTTTATTTTTGCATTTCATTTCTCTTTTCTTAGTCATTTTGTTTCAACTTTGGGTCAAAACACCACATTGTTTCACACCATTCATCTCTNTTATTAGTAAGTTTTATTTTATAGGCTCCTACACCAACTAGCTTAGGCTAGACTTGTGGATTAGGGAGTTTCAACTCTCCACAAGTGTTTAAATTCAGACATAGTTGGCCGATCAATAGGTAAACCCTCTTCTATGTTGATTGTATTTGGGAAGCTCCTCTCAAACAGGAGTTAAGCACGAGGCTGCGTGGAGGCTTGGACTGAGGAGATAACCCTATGATTCCTTGTCAAAGCGTAGACCAAGGTTTTTGTGCATCTGGGGACTTCTGTCAATACCACCCTTTAGGCCCCATGCGATGACAGGGTTTCGAGATTTGATACCTTGCCCATGCGTACAAACCAGGCTTGCGATTGTCCCCCCGGACTATTAGTATATTTGTGGTAGCCTTTAGTCTCTTTGACATCTAGGGTCCATACACAAGTACACCGGAAGGCTATTTCTGGTTGACCTTGGACGGGCTTGGAAGGTAACCTCGGTAGAAGGTGTGGGAGGGTGGTTGGGTGATTCCTCTGCTTATTCCTAAGAACATATACAGGGATGCCAAGTAACTGTCTATCCGCTTTCTTCTGTAAGGCATATCTTATACCTGTTTGTCTGTTTGGCTTTAGGAATTTTTTAGTAAGTGTTGTGCGGTTTGTATGTACTTAGTTTTCCTTCAGGTGTATGCTTTGTACTTTTGGTTGCCTATTGACCTCAGACTTTGTATTATTGTTTGAAACTATGGCTAACATCCCTTTGAACACCAACCAAGAGATCCCCATGCTGGGAAATCCTTGTACTATTCATCTCACAAGGAATGTTGGTGTTCCTTTGATGGCCACCCTGAATCTGCCTAGATTCACCCTAGGGCTACCGGTGTGGTTGTTTTCCACTCCAGCTATCCTGAATGCTCCTGATGCTTCTCAAGTAAGCTCCTTATATCAAGGGAATCAAAACACTACTTCCCCTTCACCTGTAGTTGCTTCTCCTCCTCCTTCTACCTCATGTGGTGAAAGTACTGATATTAGTAACCGATAGTCTAAAAGGAGTAAAAGAAATAGGAATAGAAAGAAGGCACATAAGCAAGGGGGCACCCATTCAACCTCTGCAGTTCAAGTTGAACCTCACCACCCAGCCTCTATGGTTCATGTTGGGGGCACCCATCCAATCCCTACAGGTCATGTTGGATCTAAGCACTCAACCTCTACAAGTCAAGTTGATATTCACCATCCAGCCTCTGTTGTTCATGTTGGTGGGATCCTTCCAACCTTTCCAAGTCACGTTGGATCTAGTCACTCAACCTCTGCAGTTAATGTTGAGGGCACCCGTTCAACCTCTATATGTCAAGTTGAATCTCCCCATCCAACCTTTGCAGGTCATGTTGGATCCATCCACCCATCCTCTGAAGTTCATGTTGGGGGCACACACTCAACTGTTGCGAAGCATGTTGGTCCTAACCATTCAGCCTTTGTTGTTCATGCTAGCGGTGCCCATCCAACCTTTGCAGGCCATGTTGGACCCAGTCTCTCAGCCTCTGCAGTTCATGCTGGGGGAAATCTCTCAACCTCTGTGGTTCATGCTGAAGACAATCCGTCAGCCACTGCAAGTCATGTTGACATTCTTGAAAATACTAATTGATCAAAACACAAGCCCAAGTTCCCTTGTAAGCTTTGTGAGGGAGACCACCTTACTTATAAATTCCCTTCCAACGTAGAGGTTAGAAGAGTTTGGTTTCACGGTCATCCCATTTTTTAACATCCTGAAGTTTTTCAACAACCAGCCTCTCTTAGTCAAGTTGGACCCAGTCACCCAGCCTCTGGTGGTCATGCTGGGCAGAAATTTTCAGCCTCTGTAGGTCATGCTGAGAGAAAACAGTCAGCCACTACTAGTCATGTTGACACCATTGAGAAAACTGGTCATGTGAAAGGCAAAACTAAGTTCCATTGTAAGCTATGTGAGGGAGATCATATTACTCACTAGTGCCCTGCTATCTTAGAGGTGCGAAGAGTGTGGTACGAGACTCAAAAATTTCCTTCTCCTGAACAACCTATAGTTTCTCAACAACCTACTCAACCTTATGTTGATCAACTGGTTGAACCTTCCCGATATTTGGTTCACCCCACTCTTCTTTCGGAGAGTGACCCTGATGTGATTGAACCAATGTCATATTTGGTCAGTCCCACTCTCCCTTTGGAAAGTGACTTTCATGAAGCGGTTGAATCAATTTCATTGTCGATCAATCCCACTCTTCCTTTGGAGAGTGCAATGCCTGCTAGTCACATTTTCTTCACTGCCAGTTCAGAACTTACTGAACAAGGGGGCACTAAACTTACTTCAGATCAACCCCCACAAAGCTCTTGGATTGCTTCCTTTGATTGGGATATCCTAGTTGAGCTGCACCTTCCTTCTAATGCACCTTTCCAGATAAAGGTCAAAGTTGGACAGTACACAATTGCTTGTTGTATTTTTTATGAAGGAGCCTCAGTTAGTATCTCATCTGTTTATTCTTGGCGAGGCATGGGATCTCCCAGCCTTGTGTTGACAACTAGTCAGTTACTAGTGTTTGATAGAAGAACTATTATAGACTTAGGAATTCTTGCTCAAACACATGTTACTTTGGGTGGGAAGATCATCTTAGTTGACTTCACGGTGATAGAAAACCCCTTGGAATTCAATATGCTCCTCAGACGTGACTATGTCTATGACATGCAAGTTGTGGTGTCAACATTATTTCGTGTAATGTATTTTAATCATGGCGAATAAATTGTCACTATCGATCAGTTGGATTTTCTTGATCCATCTCCTGACCCAACTAGAGACCAGTTTTTTCCTTTATTGATTCCCAGTGTTTCTATAGACACTACCCCACCATGGGTGAGGTATGTGGCCTCATGTACTTTGCGTTCAATTGCTACTGAGAAGAAACCTCTTTTTTCATGCTTACCTTCTCGGGACTTGGTCCCAGCAGTTGATCGGGTGAGTCATCCTATGCATACTATGGAGCCTGCTCTCCACTCTGTCGATCCATTTGAAATTTTATACATGTGTCCTATCTCAGATGATCTCCTTCCTTTGGATGAAGTCTTCCTAGAGTCTTTGATACAGTCTGACTTTCTTTTGGATGTTGTTTTAGTTGTGACTAAGTCTAACCCTGATTTTCTTAGTAAGCATGATATTCTCATGGATCGGTCTTCTTACGCTGGTCTTTTTTAGTTTTTGGAATCTCCCTTAGAACAGCAAGTCAATGATCTTGATGAGTTTGATTTTTCTTATGAATTTTTCAACTCCTTTGATATTGAGTTTGTTACTGCAGACTCTATCTCCCTTATTGATCTTTTATTTTCTTCTGAGGTTGATCTTATTGATTGTGAACCCTCAAGCCTTGGCACTATAGAGTCCTCTTTCGTTGATTCTACCTTGACTACACCTTTTCTAGAAGATAGCAAAGGCACATGTGTTTCTTCCAAAGTGACCTACATCAGATCTTTTCTTATGAATGTGATTTTGGTGTTGTTGTTTCTTGGAGACAGGATTTTTAGTAGGATTCACAACCTTTTACTGGCCTCACCTTATTGTTCAAGCTATAACTGCATTTGCAGGTATCCTACTCGTGCTTTTCAGCTTAATGTCGACTTCCACTGTCACATGCCCCAATTTGCAAAACATTTTTATGTTTTAAGAAACATTATGTTATGTTTTATGTTAAAGTTTGTAATTTATGACCAAGTGAGGTCAAGGATAATTTAATGTAATTTCAGAATATTTTATTAGAAAATAAATGAAAGATGAGACAACAACTTAGGGAAGTTGTTACATGAGTGTTTTACTGGTCACTTGATGGAGGAGGCTAGGTTGAGAGAAGATTGAAATGTGGCAACATCCTCAAGCTACTTCTAGTTGTTGCAAGTGGCAACTTCCCAATTCTTGTGGTCATGATTCCCCAAGAAAGTGGAACAAAAGCAGGTGGCTCATGAAGTAAAAACTGACCCAAAATACCTAGGCATGCTAAAAAAACCTTCCCATTGAAGATAGTGGAGGCTGCTCATTCTGGATTTGTGATCATTCTGAGTGAATGAAGTGCACAAGAGAAATCGATGGAGGGGACTAGCTGAAGTAAGTTTGAGTGGAAATGTGTTGAAGACCTGAACTAGTGCAGCTATTCTAATATGAGTTCATACTGCTATAAGAAGAACTGAGTTATTGCTGAACACTCAGTAGAGTTGCAGAGGATTGCTATAATACATCTCTCACCCAATACTTCTACCGGGTGGACCAGGAGACAAGCTCGGGGCTCCTGAGAATTGCAGTTCAGCTGTTCTCCAGGAGTTGGTTGGGAGGAACAGATTCCTTAAGCTATTGTCACCTCATCTATATTTCCAGGTTCTACTTGTTTTATTTAACTATCCAAGTATTTACTCTTATCTGGAAAGTTTATGGTTCAATAAAGATATGTTATGCCTTTGTTTTTATTGCTGCTAGGGTTAGTTAGGAGAAATGTATAGGCTGTAAAAATTAGTAAGTTCTGAACTAGCTATATTAGGGTTTATGAATAGAAGAATTTATGATCTAATTGACAAATAGAAAGAAAATACCTAAACTATATTTTTCCACGCCTTTTGTAAGGTAGTAATCTAGTACAATAGGTTGGATTAGATATAGATGAAGAACTGAATGAAGTATGCTTAAATATGTTTATTTACTTTCTACAGGTTTCATGAGAGTTATTCCTCTGAATGTTTCTCTATTTTAAATTAGAAGTATTTCTTAAATAAAGTAGTATGTAATGATATAGACAAATCTGTCTCTAGGAAGTTAAATATACTTAATCTATGGACTTATTTACACAGTAGATAGGTTATTTACTATAAGATTAATATCATATTAGTTAAAAGACACTATATAGAAAGTAATCAAATAAACAGGGTTAACATAGAAGAACAATAAATATGGCTAGAGATTTACTAAGTTAAATTCATTATTAATCCAAGTGAAATAAAATTAGAATAACATTATAATGAACACTAACCATGTACTAATTCGAAATTAAAAATATGGATTTTTCATAAATAAAATGTATATAAATAAACTGTTAAAAAAAACTTAGGTCAAATAATCCATTTATTTCTTTCTTCCATCTACTCACTGAAGAAAGTTTGTTATTTATGTAAAATCAAACTACAACTTAAAAACTAACAGTCCAAACATTTCTTTTCATATTTAAATATCGATTTTACAGTAACAAAAATCATGTTTAGGATATTATATACAAAATGAAAGAAAAACCCAAACAGTAAGAATATCATAGTTGCATTTACGTTTTTAAAAACTACTGTAAATATATTTAAGAATAATTTACAAAATAATAAGCTTCAAGCTTAATTAGAAATTCAATTAACATTTCAACCCTAAAAACTGAAACTATATCAGTTACGGCCCAATGGCCTGTTCAAACAAAACCACGGCTTAAAGTCGGAATCAAAATAACAGCACAATATTTCAACCATGCCCGAAAAGGCCTCAAAAGTAATTTATTAAGTCACGGCTGTGAAAGCCCGATTCTTCCATTACAAAACAACCACCAGGACTTTGAAAAAGAAACAGAGCATCTAATAGGCACGACCGGACAAGCAACCAACAACACACGATGGTATCATCTTATTCCACCATACAACCCATGCAGGAGAACCCTAGGTGAAACCGAGGCTTACCGGGGTGGATGCCCTCATGGAATCCTGTTGATGGAGTCCTTCAGAACCGAGCTCTAGTCTTGAGAGCCTACACAAAGCAAACCCCAATATGTCAGATACATATAATTAATGAAATAATAACTTTCTAATGTGTAGAAGAGTTTTTTTTTAGTTCGATTCTTACCTAAGGGAGCTTGCACAACTGCTTTGACATGGAAAGCCAACCCGAGCCTCCTTCGTTAGTACCACGAGTTGAAATGGAGCACTGTCAGAATAAAATGCAATTTGCAGTGTTCAAATGTGAATTCCTAAGCCACGATGAGGTAAGGATCAAACCCACGAAAGGAAACAAGTAGTAAAACAAAGAACCTAGCTCACTCTTTCAAACAACTCTCTTCACACTTTGTATGGTTAAAAGCGCTCACAGAGCACAAAACTAACATAGTGAAAATGACAGTGAAGACAACTAAACCTTACAACACTCAAATTGACAGTCAAAACCACCCTACGACAGCAGCAAGCACCGTGCTCACTTTTACTGCATCAAATCTTGAAGGACAAACTTGCAGAGGCTAGGTAATGGTGAAGAGAAGCACCTACAACATTATGGTAATGGGGATGGAAAGCTTCTACATAGAAGAAAACAATGGCCATGTAAAAACTCAACTTGCAGAGGAACTCAATATGGCTTACGGAAGTCCTGTGTGCAAATGATTGCAGGATTGACAACAAGCCTGGCGGCCACGAGCTCACAGATCGTCCACCCCACAATAGAGACAAAAAAATGTGATTTTTTAGGGTTTGGAAAAATTTTATATGGCACCTCAAGGTCAACAAAAACTAATCATTGAACACCAACCACGTGTCCTCCAATTTATTTGCGAGATTTTGGGTTTCATGATATAGTTCTAAACTCTCGTTTAACCTGCAAAAATCATTTGTTTAAAAGTCAAAACCTTATGGTATTATTTCTTGGTATCATTACCCTCATTTTGTTTTTCTTTGTTTACAGAAACCAAATACTTTGTGTTTGAGAGGTATTCATATACACTAGGGTTTTAAAATAAACTAAAACATACAAATGTATAGGAAACAAGGGAGGATAAACCATTATATATATGAATACTTGAACTATATAGATTATTTAGCTAGGACTTCGCCTAGTCATTGGTTTACAAATACTAATATTTACCTTGATAGTAAAATCATATAAAATGAGATTTCATATAAAATAAAATGAAAGACTGAGACTTGGTTAAAAGAAAATCATTGGATTTGAATAATTAATGTTTGGAAAGAACTTGAATAATTATAAACAGTCCCTTTTACCAAATACTAACGATAATGTGTAGTGTTGGTCATAAGTATTTTTATCGATCACATCAAACATAGTATAGATTTCCTAGGTTACTGCACTCGTAATGACAGAAGCATATCTGTCCATAAGATGCACCTTCTAGATTTAAATACAAGTTTTAACTGAAAGCACAAAGTAAAAGTTATTTGAATAAGTTTTGTGATGGTAAACATAACTGAACTAGATCTAGTTTATTACAATTTTGTTTTACAAACATTTATGCAGTTTTCTAACAATAAAGATCAGTAATACCTCTTACTTGGTCAAGATGCAAAACAAACAATTGAACTAACATCTTATTCTATGATAGTTGAATGATAATCGCGATCTGGAAATACTGGTAACAAAACTGCTTACCTGTATACAACTTGTAAAAGGAACATCACTTCACTACATTATCTGTAAGTTAAGTAAGCCTCGATATCAACTAAAGTTCTTTTCTACTTGTTATAAGATAGTAAAATCACACTCAGTATCAGATTCTTACATAGTATTCTTTTCTTGTCTTTCGAAAAACATAAACTACCAAATTCAACTCATTAACATAGAAATATGAAGATAAACCAATAATTATACAGAACTAAAAGGTTTACAAATTGTGCAGTTCCAAATATGACTTTTAAAAGTAATCGTTAGCATTTATTAGTCCCTAGGCGGTGACGACTTCAAACAATATATGTTGCATGAAAAATTTTAAATTTTTACGAATTTTTGGGTTATTACATCCACGCTTTTAGCTCGTTGTATAAGCCCTCATATCTATTCTCATCATTGCTCAGCTTTGTATCATCTTGCCTTTGCAACTTGACAACTTTTACCTTGAGGAGACATTACCCGAGTGTCCTTATCTTGCTCGCTTTCCTTGCATTATGCATAGGTTTGTTCCTTGTGCTTGGAACTAGTTTCACTTGCCTATGACACTCATATCCTTGCATTCTTTCTGCTCTTCTTTGAGCTCATTAAAAACAGTAAGGAGGCCGCGCGTTGACTTTTCTAGATTTGTTAATATTTCACGGGAAAGATATGGAGTTTCTTTAGGCCCAGGTCTAACTCCTCAAAATAGACTTGACTGCCGAGTAAACTTGTCCATTCAGGCTCGTTAAGAATATGTGAATGGGCATCCACATTGGTGGTAGGTTATCACTTTCTCAGACCATGTGGAATAATATGTAAAGGAACACTCTCTTTTCTTCAGAATTGAGAAGAGTATTCTCAGGCATAGGTTTATCACTTTTCCAGGCCTGAGGGACTAAACATACGAGAAGGAACCCCTGGTATGAGCTTATTTTTCTCTTTTTCGTGCTCTGGACCCAAAGATGAAAAAGATTCCAAGCGTACTTTATGTCTTTGTCATGCTCGCAAAACCTAAAGAACAAATCGTCGAGTTTATTGTTGTAAGCCCCATTTCTCATAATCAAATGGATCTTTTCGAGTGATATTTCCTTCCTTCACACTCGTAAAACTCAGTTCGATCTATATGCTACTTTTGAAGGAGCATTTGGTAGGTGGTAATTTAACCTTTTTCGAACCTTCCTGACTAAATACGAAAAAGGTGCGCCTTACTTCTTCGGAAGCTAAGAGAGTTCTTCTGTGGCTTGTTTTATACTTTTCCAACCTCAGGAGTCTAAATTGGATGAAAAATTCCCCCCCTGGAGTTTTCTTTGGAGTTTTCAGACTCTCTAAACTATGAAAACACCGTCGAACATCCACTAATTTGGGCTCGTAAAATCCACGAATCAGTGCTTTATCAAGCATTCTTCTATCTCTTCTTCGAGGTTTCCAAAAATGAAGAGGGTCCCGAGTTGTCTTTCTTGGACTCATTAAACCTTTACAAGAAAGAGGGAAGGGAAGTTCAGTCACATGTATTTTACATCATGGTAGCAAGTCTTGTCTCCTTGAACAAAGCACCCGTTTTGAGTCTATCAACAGTTGGGTCCTAGTTTTTTTATCTTATCCCGATTGTGAGTTTCTTACTCCTCCAGTTGGTCTCTTTTCAAATTATATCGGGAATTTGTCAATGTCTCCTACATTGCACATTTGTGTCGTTGGTCCTTTTGTGTCAAAAGGTGCCTAAGTCACTTTTTTTGTCGTGCTCATTGTTCAAGGATTAAACCTTTATCGGTCATTCTGCAGTTCCCTGGTATCAGTTCATTATATCATGTCTTCGGCGGTCCTTGTCGTGAAATTTTGTACCAATTCCAGATCCAATTAGTCTTTGACTTACCTCGTGTTGGATGATGAAGGATGCCTTAATTCCTTCCTTCCAATGGATCTCTTCCTATCGACTGCAACACATCTTGCTCTAGGAATGAGATTTAGAGTTTTATGACAGTACCTTGGGGATTGCAGTCATCAGTGGAAATTTCCCTCGCTATTGGGTAGTGGACATACCTTATTGTCTCCTACTCGATGGATTTTTCAAGTGTTCGACTTCAAGTCCTTTTATTCACACTTGTTAGAATGTACTAGGTACCTTGGTGACCGTTTTTATTAATGGTGGTTTCCCTCATGTTTATTAACGGTTCTCATCCTTGACCGGTAATCAAACGGTTTCCTCCATGTTCGAATTCAACTCCTTTATTCGCATGGTTAGGATTTGTACCTTTTTGGGTGGTTTGGATTGAATACCTTGGGCCGATAGTAGCATCGTCATTTTTCTATTGCTCAAGCTGCACAAGACCTTGTTACATTTTACATGATATTTTGTTGATACATAGATCCACCTTTTATTCTTGTGGCTATGATCGATGAGCATGGATCCAGCTTATTCATTTAGGGCCATGACTCCTTTAGATTTGATATGGTTCCTTTTTGCATATTGAGCGACCATGATAGTTTCATCAGTTATACATATGTTGGATCTTCCTGTATCTTTATGGCGATGATTTGTATATGGAATTGTATGTCCTAGAGATCAGCTTTTGTCTGACATTTATCTCTCTTTCAGGCACCTTTGTTCGAGCCTTTTGATCTTGGATTCACTACTCTCTCCATACTCAATTGTTTCCTTTATAATGTATTTCAGCTATCATCTTCCCCTATAACCCCATACATTAGGAGGCATCTATTATAGCTCAAAATGACACATCTCTTCTTGTGACCACTTTCCCATGATTTTGTCGCATGTCGACACTTCCATGATGACACTTCATGAAATTCATTGAAAAAACACCTAACTTGGAGGACCCATATATAGAGTTATGAAAATCCGTTTGACCTCTTCTCTACACTGTCACGAAAGGTATTTCAGTTAGATAAAACTTTCCAGAAGACACCAAAGTTTGAAAATTCTCAGAAGTACCCTAACAATGATATTTCTTGATGTGTATGCGAGTTTCCTTAAGGAAACCCATGTATTGCACGAGGTTTGTTATATATAATACTCACGTACTCCCTAAATACACGACTAGTTATATATAATACTCGTGTACGCCCTAAATACGCGACTGTTTTTAGAAGCTATAGGAAATCCATAATGTGTTGTTATCATGAAGGAGGAGCATCTATCTCTTATTAATAACCAACCTTGGCATCTAGATCTACTACCCCCTTGTAGGAAACTTGCATCGCGCAAGTGGATATCTCAATCAAAGTTGGTAGTGTGTGGGCATAAGAGTGATCATGGATGAAAATGACTACCAACATACACTCAACAATAGGCTATTTTTTTGGCGGGGGTCCCATTGGGTTTTCCCTATTTTTCCCCTTCCAAGGGATATTCTTTTTGTACATGGGTACCTAACATGGAATCTATTGTTAAGACCCATTTGTTTATACATCATACTCCCCTAAGTTAGGCTTAAGGGGGGTGTTGGTGTACATACACACTTTACTGCATGTTTTTTGCATCTCTAATGATCAAGAATGCACTTATTGGAGTTAGTATCATCTCTAAGATTAAATGAAATCTCCCTAAACCAATCCACGGTTTTTAAGGTCAAATATTCCCTAACTGTTAGTTAGGAACCCTCATAGCTACTTTTTTCCCTCTTTTAATGGATTAAGGTGGTCTTGCATGAGTTGACCCCCTTTTCGGGTTTTCTGCACTTATGTTAGAAATTAAGGCTCAATTAATTGACTAATACACCATAGTTGGCTAATTTAGATTAGTTAACCACCTAATTTGCTATTTTGGCTTAGTTAATTGTCAAATACACCCTATTTGGATAATTGGGCTAGTTAGACTTCATTGTCACATGCATAACTAAGTTATCTACCTCATGAAGTAGTTCTAGGGCTAGTTAATCCTAGACATTAATTTATTGCCAAGTTTACTCTCTAAGGAGGGTGTGCTTGTCTAGAATTAGGGAAAAAAACACCTCACTTGAGTGTTCTAAGCCTTGTTACACCCTATTAGTTATTGTATGATAATTATTTCTTCCTTAGGAATGCACACTTGATCATGTAGGGGTAATTATTGTGGGTTTCACTAGTGATTAAACTTGTGCATTTAATTAATCCTAAGCTTGGTTACCTATATATAAATCCTTTCATCTCATTGAGTAGGCACTTTTGTATTCCATTAATTTATGTATTCTTTTTAGCATTCATTGCTTAATAAAGACTATTTACCTTAGCTCTTTTACTTGAATTCTCTCTTGATTTCTATGCAATTGGATGAAGTCTCATCTCTAATGAGATATCCTCCTAAAGTTATTGAAGATTATGTCACTATCTTACCTTATTCTTCTCTTATATGGTTTGCTAACTGCATTATTGCTTCATTTATCCCTTTGATCCATTGGTTTAAAATATCGCAATATATAACATGTATGATAGATCATGTCCCTTCATTAGATAATGCCTTTTAATTAGGATGTGTCACTTCACTTATTATTATTATTATGATTATTATTATATACATGTTGTGTGTGTGTCCCCTTTAGAAATGATTTTTTCTCAAAACACATTTATGGAAAAGCATAAACTCAACTTGCATTTATGATATTCACAATCTCTATCTCATGCAATTTTTCCAATTTCAAGGGAATACCAATATTTGTATCCCATGTCTTTCTCCTACGAATGTTATAAGAAAAATTCTAACCAAAACAAATATTAACTCTAGGATTTCACAACAAAATAATTGAATATGAGTCTTCTTCAAAATTAGGATCAACAATAATCATTTATCTTAAAGATACAAGAGCTATAAACCGAATAGAATAATAGTGTGCCCTCTGTTTGACAAATTTACAAATAGTTCATACTTCCTTCTAGGTTCAAAACAAAGCCATTATTAGATTTATAATCAAATATGTTCAAGTTTCCATATCTACAAGTGTAAGTATGAAATAAATTGTCGTAAAAGTATCCCTTCTTCAAGTATATGTTTAGAATGGAAACCTTTACTTGCTAACCCATTCTTCATGCACAAATATCATTTAAATAATATTATAGCTAGTATATATTTTGTTGATATATGCATACAATAAAATGGATTATCATACAATGCAATATGTATCATCCAATCACCAAGACATACCCATTATACATTTAAGAAATAATTGGATTGATTTCTCTTGTATGAAAAGGTGAAAATACATCTCTAATGTGATGCACATTTGGAAAGGTGACTATAGTGTACTTTAAGTTATTGAGCACTTTATTTGCAGAGCTCCTTAACATTTTCTTAAGTAGTGTGTTTGATTCCATGCATGGAAGAGATGATGAACCTATTGTGATCATAAAAGGGTTTTGTCCATCAGATCATCAATGGTTAGGTTAGGGTTTTGTCTGAAGGATCACCAATGGTTAGGTTAGATGTACTGATAGTTTTTTTTTCTTTCTTATGAGGGATATTTGTTGTGAGGGAATTCTCAAAGGTTAAATTATTAGTTGTAGAAGGAGTGTTGAAAATAACATCATTCTACATCCATCAACTTGCATTTTTATTTATTTAATTTGTAAATTAATTATTGACATTCCATGAGAATCTAAATGTTTCAATTATCCCACATTTATGTGTGGGGGGGGGCGGTGGGTAATAATAAGAATTACCACACCCATAACTCCATTAATGATATAAATTAAGAATCTTCATTGAATTATAACTATGATGATTATTTCACCATCCAGTAAGACCAACAAGTTATATACGAAGTTCATTATGGTATTTGTAAGCCACAAGTAATAGAGTTATGAAATTGGGTAAAGATGGTTTCATATTATTGAGGGTAGGAAAAGTGAGGAGGAAATGGTGTTCATCCTCAACTTCTTTTTTATCACAAACAAATTTGCTCACAACTCTAAGGTGTTTTCAAGTTATTCCAACGACCAATTTTACGATAGAAGTCATGAGTATTGGTCTTCATTTTAGCATTTCATTTTTTTTAAAGATCAGAGCATTGGAAAACAATTGATCAACCAAAAAAGGGTTAATAAGATGTTTATAGTATTTCAACATGATATTGTTAGCAATTTCATTGTCATTCTAGGTTTTATATTTAAACTTCGTAGGTATATAATACTTAATATAGTCAATATTATTAATTTGATTGTCTTTAGTTTTTTTTCTTGGAAAAAAAACCACATCCTATATTAATGTAATAAACCACTTTTTGCATAAATCCTTAGATCTTACAGTTTGTAAAGACAAAATTACATTTTGAGAGGATGGCCTCTCATCAAAAAATATATTGTGTATATGTAGAAAAACATATTGTTCTAAGTCCTCATATTACATACAATAATCAGGAAAAATTTAACATATAATTGTTTTGAAGCTAGACAAACCAGAAAAATAAGGGGATTATCCTGGATATGGATCGTGAGCATGGTGAAACTCATTCCATTCCCATATGATCCATTCTCCATTATCTACCTATAGACCTAGATTTGACAAAAAATATTTTTGGATATTTATTTCCCTGTAAATATGTGCAAAACTAATTTACTGAAAGAAGTCCATGAATCTGTTGATCTCCTCATAGATTGGAGAAAGGAGGATATTCCTAAGGGGGCTCCTCTCCTTTAACAAGTCTATGACTATTTTTGAATCCCCAAAGACTTGTAGCTTTTGGATCCCCTTATCATGAGCCAAAATCAAAGCAATCTTTAATGCCACAAGTTTTGCTTGGTTGCATGTGCTTGTGCCCATACCTGTATCAATTTTTATCCAATGGGATTCATTTAAGCGCAATATTCCCCGAACTCCCCACTAGGGGGATTACCTTGTGCTCCACCAAAATATAACCAGGGATCTAATCTGTCTATAAACTCTTCCACAATCCTTCTAGGTCTAGGAATCTTATCCAATTGAGAGAAATGAATAAGAACAACCAAACCTTTTAAATGGCATATACGGGAGATATATAAATCCTCAAATATAGCTTTGTTTCTAGCTAGCCACTCCTTAGATGAAAATAGTAGGTAAAGCTAAAATATCCTTATAGGACAAATTGTTAAACCAAGAGGCAAGAGATTTTTCTAGAGAATTACCTGTCCATATAAAAGGATGACCACTAACCTAAGATGCATATTCCCACATCTTTGAGATATAGGAACATGAAATAAAATGATGATCAATGCTTTCATTACCTTCCTTGCAAAGAGGGCATCTACCTAGGCCATTCCAAAATTTCTATTGAAGGTGATCCTAGATAGGAATCATGTTTGATAAAGCTACACAAAGAAAAATCTTACACTTTAGTGGGACTTGAACTTCCAAACTGCAAGATGCCACTAGAACAGATCTATTTGATCCTCTTAATCTCTAATTACCCTGTAACCAATTATGGGGAGATAGGAGCCGCCAGATGGATTTCTAGACCACACTAACTTGTCATTACTGATGTTGATTATGATATGGCTATCTTTTAGATATTTTAAATATATGTCCCATACAATCCTATCATATTGAGTCACTATGCCAACAGCTTCGGCACTCAGCCAATGCTGAGAATAAACATGTGTGCTAATAGAATCAAAAATTTGTCCAATGTATATAAAACCACGATCCCTCAACATCTTCAGAAGTCCCAAAGAGAGTCTGTGATCTCCATCATAGCCAACCCATGGGTCTTGACCTAACATGATCTTTCTACCATCAACAACTTTCCATTTCAACCAATCTCCAATGACCTCAAAATCCAATAAGCAAGCTCTCCACATAATAGATATATTCCTAAAATATTTTTCTCGAGACCTAAACCATTCCTCGACCAATAAAGAGGCATTGCATTTATTATAAAAAAATTTAACCTACACACCTCTTTGTAGGATTGTCTTTAGTTATGTTTTAATAGTTAAATCTATCCATAATCTGTCACGTCCCTACCCATCATACCAACAATGGAGAGGATGCGAATAAGGTGTTCGTGTTGTCATATGGGTGATCTAGCCTCATGATCATAAACATAAAAATGAATTGGATTAAAAACATACATAGATGCATACAATTGCAATTATATAGCGGAAGCAAATCATCCATACAAACATTGTGTTAAATTTTTATCATTCAAGCTAGCATTATGATCTTAGGATCTTTAACTGAGAGAATAACATGCACAGCAATTAAACACAAGAGACAAGAGACACAAAGAATTTTCCTTGGGGAAACCATAAAGGAGAAAACCCCGCAACTTCCTCAGAGATAGAATCAGCACCAAAAGTAAAACCCGAAAACATAAAGATGATCTCTCGACAGCAATAGTCTCTCTCTTTTCCTAGCAACTTCTCCTCTCACTCATGTGCCGCAATGAGTGAGTGTGTGTGTGATAAATAGAGAGGCTCACTCTCTATTTATATTCTTTCGTTCACTTGAAGCCCACTCCAACATGTTAGGCTCACTTAACAATTACTTACTAGAGCCGACATCTCTAGGAGTGTCTAATAACCCTAGTGCCCCACAACTTGTGGGGACTTTGCCTCCTCCGACCAACAAGGAGGGTTATCCTTAACACAATGGTGGGGACTAATGCCCCAAATTACAATGACTCACCTAGGTTCGACTTCTCTAGGATAGTCTAATAACCCTAGGGCCCCACAACTGCGGGGACTTTAACCCTTGAACAATAGGAGGGTTACCCATAATGACTTAACATGACTTGTTTACATTATAGAAACTCCTGATAGGAACATCGAGGTATGACATGACTCAAATACATTACAGACACATCCCGGAATAAACATCGGGGTATAATACATAAGATATACGGATGAATACATTCCAAAGTTACAAATACATCAACACTCCCTCTTAACTAGGAAGGTATTCTCTTGACACAATTTATCATCACAAGTCTTCTTCTCTGTATCATCTGGATCATCATCGATTCCTCGTCATCTTCAAGACATCTTCATATGGATCTAGATCATCACTCGATCTAGGTCGTCGTCGCTGGATCTAGATCATCACTCGATTTGGATCATCATCGCTGGATCTGGATCATTACTCGATCTGGATCATCATTGTTGGATCATCATCATGGGTGCTATCTCATGATTCTTCTCGTCATAGGAAGTTCTACAGATCCAGCCCTTTTTCATGCTGTTTGTAGGCCTAGCCTTCATGTAGGTCGTCTTCCAGCACTTATATCTGACCCTAAGTTAGAATGGCCTACCCAACACTTATATCTGATCATGTAGGAACCAATCCTATAATCATATCAGAAAGGCACGCCCTGCACTCACATCTGACCCTGTGGGAACACATCCCACAACCCTGTTAGAAAGGCCTAGCACTCACATCTGACAACCAATGTCCGAAAGGCTCAGCACTTACATTCGACCATGCAAGGAACCAATCCTCCATGCCGAAAGGCTCTGCACTTACATCTGAAAACCAATGTCAGAAAGGCTCAACACTCATATCTGACAACCAATGTCAGAAAGGCTCAGCACTTATATGCTACCATGCGAGGAACCAATCCTCCATGCTGAAAGGGATCTGCACTTACATCTGACAACCAATGTCAGAAAGGCTCTGCACTCACATCTAATCATGTAGGAACCAATCCTACAGTCACATCAGAATGGCCCTCAGTCCCAGACTGAGCTTTTCTGGTAACTGACCAGGTGCCTCCATTCCAAGAATGGCATTTTACCAGGTGCCTCCATTCCAAGAATGGAATTTAGCGCTTATATCTGATCATGTAGGAACCAATCCAATAGTCACATCAGAATGGCTTAGCACTCACATCTGACATGGAAGGAACCAATCCTCCCACCATGACAAAATGACTCAGCCCTTACATCTGTCCATGGAAGGAACCAATCCTCTCACTATGTCAGAATGGCTCACAGACTCATCACTTCCCTTTGGAGGGAACCTCGATCTGGAGAACACCAAGATTCTCCCTAAAGTACTCAAACTTCACTATAGCCAATGGCTTTATCAACACATCAGCTATCAGTTCATCCATCGCAACATACTGGAGCTTCACTGCTCCTCTCTGCACCATATCCTTGATATAGTGATACTTGATCTCGATATGCTTCAAATTGTCATGGAAAACCGAGTTCTCTGACAACTTCACACAACTCTGGTTGTCGCAATATATACAAGTAGCATCTATTTGGAGATCAAATAAGTCAGACACCAGCTTCCTCAGCCATACTGCCTCACAACTAGCTGAACAAGCTGCTACATACTCTGCTTCAACTATACTCAGTGCCACACAGGATTGCTTCCTACTAAACCAAGAGATCACACCTGATCCCATACTAAAGCAACAACCTGAGGTGATCTTCCTATCGATGGCACTACTAGCCCAATCTGAATCAACATAACCTTCCAGGTTAATCTTCTAATTCGCCTCATACTTGAGCCCATAATCAACTGTACCCCTCAGGCACCTCAAAATATGCTTTGCAGCAATCAAGTGAAAATGTCTTGGATCTGTCAGTAACTAGCTCAAGGTGTTCACAACAAAGGAAGTATATGCTCTCATGTTCGTCAGATACATCAAGGACCCAATCATTTGACGATACATCGTAGCATCAATCGTCTCTGATGAAGCATCACTCATTAGCTTCATGTTCAATGCCATAGATGTGGTCATGGCCTTGAAGTCCATCATCCTAAACCTCTTCAGAATCTCTACTGCATACTTCCCTTGTCTGAGAAAGATTCCATCTGCATTCTACCACTCCTCCATGCCTAGAAAATAGTGCATCGACACATAGCAGGAGCATCATTAGTCTTCTTCCTTCAACCTTGAAGAAAAGGTTGGAATCCACTTTACTCTCAGTAAATCCTAGAGTCATCAGTAATCTATCCATCCTGTCGTACCATGTCGAACCTTAGGATCTTCTGCAATCACTCCCTCTGAAGCATCATACTCCCTCCGTCTTCCCTATTCTATGCACTGAAACATTCTGTACTGGAGTGACAAGTAGCTTCCTCTGCTACTAATATTCTATGTATCCATCTAGGGTCACTGGATACCAAGATCCTCTATCTTTGAAAGCGTTCTTCTCGCACCCATCTATGAGCTTGTCATCCTTTATCAACCTTGTAGCAAAGGTTCAGATCTTTATCAAGCTCCTCATGTATGTGTTATCCCATGGGTGTCTTCTGAACTCATACAAGGCCTTCTTTCATTTGCACACATGATTCTACCTATCATGTGTCTCAACTCCCACTGGCTGCAAATGTCTCTTTGTATTCTATGCTTTCTTTTCGTGAGAAGCCTCGTGCTACGAATCTTTCCTTGTATCCCACGATGTTTCCATCTACTGCATGATGGAACTACGAACTTCCCTTCATGTATCGATACTGAATCCTAGACATCATTTTTCTTGAACTGGTCTTTCCTTTATTCTTGGTTACTTCTTCATGGCTGGAAGGTTTTGCATCAATGATGTCGCTGCATTCGTCATATTATTCTTCATCTTGAACTGTCGTCACTTGTTTTTTGGAACAAGTCTCATCCTTCTTTGCTTGTAAACGATTTTACGCAATCTTTCCTACAATTCAAATGTATTTGTATGGTTAGAAACACTTCAAAAGGAATATTCATACTGGAAAATTCTTATGCATAAATATATGATCATGCAACTACTTTAGCCAATACAACATTCATCCATATCTCACGGAAACTTTCTAGATGCCTTCCATCTCTACCAGGACAACATTGAGATTGTGCACTAATCCAATATGTTAGCAAAGAGGTTTCATTCTTGGATAAGTAGCAATGGAGAGTTGTATAGCACCATGAGCTACTTACCCATCACATGCATATTAGTAGTATATTGTCATTAATGCAAACATTCTATTATGCATAATACATCAACTGAATATAAACAAATGCATAACAAATAAATATCATGAAATGACAATTGAATACTTATCTTTATTTGTTTCGTGGGTGGACTCCTTCATGAGCCTTCAGCTTCATCATCTTCTTCTTTCATAATATCATCGTTTCTTATCCAAATGCTAAGATGGATAAGAGGTTCTTCAAGAGTTGAGTTCTTCATATTCCTCATTGCTTGAGGGATCTTCTTTGGATGGTGAGAACTTGATCTTCAGTTTCTCCCATCTTCTCTTCTCTTATTATGAGTCGAGCTTCTTCTTCTTCCCAAATTCTACTGAAAGTAATCACTTCCTTCTGGCACACATTCCTTGAATGAATGAATCCCATGATCCTGAGAGGCCATTCAAGGTGGCTATCATCACTTCTGCATTCTTCACTTTTTCTTTTACTACTACAAGTTGTTCTTTGATTTGAGAGACCCTTGTAAAGTATGACTGTATGGTCTCTGCATTCTGGTTACTCACATTCTTCAACTAGTTTCCTAAGGTCATATTCTGATTTATGTTCTTCCCTTCAAATAGCTTGGTCAAGGAATCAAACATCTTCGGTGTCGTTAGGGAAGACACTTGTGGTGCAAGTTGATCTGTGAGTGAATCAACAATGATCTTCTTGGCCTTGACCAAGTTCTTCTTGTGTAAGGCTTTGAGCCTCATCTCCCTCTGGAACTGGAACCTATCTACTCATGTAGGTGTCCAATTCATTTTCTTCATAGAGATCATATACTTCCATTCTTGAAATTTGTCAACTTCACCAAGTTTATCATCAAGATGATGTGATAGATCACTTTGAAATGAGAACCTCAAATGAAAATAGCAAAAGATTAGATCTTACCGATTTGAGGTGTCCATCCCGGTTCCAGAGCTCGCTGATCTAGGGTTTGTCAAAGAAACCCTAATTTTCAAAACTTGGAATATTTCAAATCTGATTGGATAGAAAGATAGATATCTTCAAGTTGAGCTGTCCAATGTACTCCTTTTCTGAAAACAGTGGAGGGAAGCTCTCGGAACAGGAAGCCCTAGTTTACCAATTTATTCTGTAGAAATTCTTGATATTGTTTCTGCGGTATCTCTAAGATTAATGCTCCCCTGTGTCTAAAAATTTTCATTGAGGTATCCTCACATGTCCCTGTTCCAAAACCATAGTTTTCATTAGAATTGGTTTCACCAATTGGGACTTATGATCATTTTCCCAAGGTGACCTGTTACAGGACTGTTCAGAACAGCGAAGTTGTACAGACTACCACATGTCACTGGTTCATCTTCTGAGTCTGAAACTCGGACCACAGAAATTAAAGTCCATTCTCTTTCTAGAACATCTTTATAAATTTAATTTGGGTATTTGTAGCCCAATATATAGCAATTCTCCCCAGGTGTCCTATTTAGGGATGAATCCTGGAAGAGGTTGGAACCCTAACTTGGAGGGATCATATCTCCCAGAATATAAAGAATATGAGGCTGAATTTTGGACACAGTGTAAATCAGGATTTTATCTTCATCCTGTGAAAGTTTTCGCTCCTGATACTTCTTCAATCCTAATATATATAGAATGTACCAAAACTTAGCAGTTTTAGTATTTTAGGGTTTTTCCAGCTCGGGGTCAAACTAGGGTTTGACTTTCCTGGAGTTTCACCCAACCAAAAATCTCGACCCAAGTCTCTAAACTTCTATTTTTATGAGGAGATAAATCCTATGCCAGGATCACTCAAAAATTCCTCTTCTATAGAAAGCCCTAATTTCCCGCACCGAAAACTGAAAATGCTCGAAATTGAATTCCACTTCGACAGAAAGATGTGCCCTTTAATGGAGAGTCAGCCTAGCATACTTTTGCTGATGGATTGTGGAGAGAGACCCAAAAAGTAAGAATCCCTAGCTTCTGCAGCTACACAATGTCTTCTTCTCAGGTTAGCTTTGATACCATGTTAAATTTTTATCATTCAAGCTAGCATTATGATTTAGGATCTTTAACTGAGAGAATAACATGCACAGCAATAAAACACAAGAGACAAGAGACACAAAGAATTTTCCTCGGGGAAACCATAAAGGAGAAAACCCCGCAACTTCCTCAAAGATAGAATCACCACCAAAAGTAAAACCCGAAAACATAAAGATGATCTCTCGACGACAATAGTCTCTCTCTTGTTCCAACAACTTCTCCTCTCACTCATGCGCCCCAATGAGTGAGTGTGTGTGTGATAAACAGAGAGGCTCACTCTCTATTTATATTCTTTCATTCACTTGAAGCCCACTCCAACATGTTGGCCTCACTTAACAATTGCTTACTAGAGCTGACATCTCTAGGAGTGTCTAATAACCCTAGTGCCCCACAACTTGTGGGGACTTTTCCTCCTCCGACCAATATAAAGGAGGGTTATCCTTAACACAATGGTGGGGACTAATGCCCCGACTTACAATGACTCACCTAGGGTCGACTTCTCTAGGATAGTTTAATAATCCTAGGGCCCCACAACTGCGAGGACTTTAACCCTTGAACAATAGGAGGGTTACCCACAATGACTTGACATGACTTGTTTACATTATAGAAACTCCCGATAGGGACATCAGGGTATGACATGACTCACATACATTACATACACATCCCAGAATAAACATCAGGGTACAATACATAAGATATACGGATGAATACATTCCAAAGTTACAAATACATCAACACATTCGATGTATTGAACATAAGCATATACGCATATGCATTAATACACAGCAGAAGCAATGCATTCATTCATCCATTCCACCCTTCAACATGTTCATAGTAATTTATAAAACAAATACAATTGCAGAAATAAAATACAAAAGAATAATTATCTTGAAAAGAAGCTGGACAGTAACTAGCTACGTCACTGCAACGTTCCACCCAACCATAGGCCAGTGTGCTCATCAATCTCTCAGCATCACTGCCACCCCCGAGTTGGGCATGATTCCACAAGGAACTAGGGAACAACAGGCTCATGCATAGCCAGAACCATACATCCACAGTCAAGCCAACACACAGTTGGGTTTCACAGACTGTCCTGCCAAGCCAATGAACAACTGGGTTCCATGGCTATTAAGGAAACAACCCAACAACATAGGGGTTCCTTGGACTTACTCAGGAAAGCCACACTTTGCATCAAACACATAGTCAATCAATTAACAGATGGTTCCTTAGGCTTACCCAGTAAATCCAACCTGCTAATCAAACACGGACAACCATTTAACCGAAGGGCATTAACAAAACGTTCTTGGGCAGCCAAAACAGAATGGTTGAGGGGAAAACAAGCCTGCATGAGTAAATCCAAATCCAGGAATCACTCTTGGGAAATATGGGAGAAAAATCAACCACCATAAACCTCCAAATTGTAAATCAGAATACAGAAAATGTTTATGGGCATAATAGGAGCAAATAGGACCTCCATTCACCCACAAATCAGGAAATTGTGGCTCCCTATCCACTGAGCAACACACCAACGAATTTCTGGTTATGGCACAATGAGGAAACAACATAAATCATGAGGGAAAAACGTCCAACATGCCCCAACTATGTGAGGGAGACAAAGATGGCCCCAACAACACCAAAAACGTGAATCCTTGCTGCCAATGCACTCAACAGCATAAAAACGACTTCCCAGCCATGGGGAATAATGGAGAAACTGTAGAAAATGTGAGGAAAGCTCTCAGCTTGCTCACAGGGGAAAAACGACCTCCTCAAACCCCAAAATAGTGGCCCCTTTCTTCCCATTCGCCCAGCAACACAGAAAATGAATTCTGGGCATGGGGAAAAATGAAGAAAAATAACAAATCGTGAGGGGGAGAGGGCTCAACAAGCTTCCCCTGCGTGAGAGAGCCTCCACGTGAATGAAGATGGGTGAGGAAATGAAAGGCATGGGTGCATAATGGCTTGGGCATGCCTTCCCAAGCTTTTACTTGCCCCACAAGTCAAAAACACACTTTCCAAAAACGGGTGACTTCCCAAATTCGAATTTGACCTCCATACCTTTCCTATCCCAAGGCAATAACTTCATTTACCAACTTTAGATGACTGGGCATAAAAGACAAAAAAGGGTAGTTGACCATTTTATGGGTTTTCCCCCTTAGACATTTGGCTTTTCCCCCTGACCCAAGGGTTTGATTATCACCCCCCCCTATTCCTTGTGAAATCATGCCCCCATCTCTTTAACGTTGTGGTGCATAGCTAGTTGTGGTATTTTTATTAATTTGAATTTTACATGATGTCACAAACATATATTGTGCCTGGCTAGCACATAAACTATCGACATAGATTTTAATTGCCGAAACATAAAACATTAAATCCGTGGTGGGGCATTTTCCTTTAACTCCACACCAAGATTTAATACAATATTTACATCATATACAATTTAATACCATGGGTCAAAACCGGGGTGTTACATAATCTCTAGCCCAACCTCTTTTAAGTCTATAGTCAACATTAAAGTTTATTCTTACTTAATTCTCTTTTTATTATTATATTTTCAATTTAAATAAAAATTAAAATCTATAATTAAAAGTTTTAAAAATATCATCACCATACAAAAAAATATTAAAAAACCAACACTTTCCCATTTTACAATTTTTTACATTAACTTTAACTTTACTTTGCATAAGCCAATCTGTTTTTGCCATTGCAAAAATCACATGTTCTTGTTTTAATGTTTGAAGGGCCATAGATGCTTGGGTTTTTCCACTCTTTCAAAACATTAATTATTGAATTTGATGATTTGCTTGCCCCCCTCATACAGAATGATTTCCTTGCCTTTAAACCTTTTATTTCTGCCATCTAATCATTTGCTTGCCCACTCACGAAGCATGATATACTTTCTAAACAATAGTCTTTTTCAACATACTTTCTAAATAACAGTTATTGCTCAAAAGTGATTAATACATCAGCGTTAACGTAGATTAAGGTAATTATTTATTATTATTATTTATTATTTATATAGAAATAGGTTTTAAGCATTTCATTTGGATGGTGCGAAGTGATTACATCTCATTCACCTTAGTGGTAATCATGGAAATGTTAGAGGGGTGGAATATTATATTATATAGTTTAGGAAGATTATATGTTTTGTAAATAAAAATGATTATGAAAAAAAATTTAAAAAAATTTGGAAAAATAGAATTAAAAACTTAAATATAAAAATTATCATTCAAAACAAAATTTTAACTAACTAGTAATTATTATGAAAAAAATTCCAAACCAGTAACTATTATAATTTTAGTTTATATTTTTAAATAATAATTTTAATTATATATAAATATTATAATAAAACAATTTAAAATAATATTAATGATGTTATATATTACAATTAGTTCATAATTTTAATTGTATTTATCAATGACTTTATATATTAAATAGAGTAATATTATTAATTTCTTTAAAATGTGCAAAGACATACTCATAGAAAAGTTAATTTATTTATTTTTTAATTGATAATGATGATGGTGATTAATGTCTACTGATGAGACCAACTTTGTTTTATCGAATCTTAAGAAGGAAAATACTTGGTTTACTTTAAAATCTTGTTTCTGTGCTAAAAAAACTTGTCAAAAGGCTTTCCAAGGTCAGTATAGTTTTGGCAAGTTAGGAGGTTATAAAGGTTTGTATTGTAGCAAATACTATGAAACTCAAATCTAATGTAGGTGTAAGCAAGGCACTCTAAGAAAAAGTGATTTTCATCCTCAACGCTCATAAAATCACACAGACGGCAAACCCTTTCTGCCCATGGAGTTTTAGGAATAAACCAACGCTATGTTTCGCTATGGAGTTCATGAGAGCTCGTTCTAATCTTGGCTATATTCATTTTCTCCGTGAGCTAGTTACTGCCGAGAAATACTTCTGATCCTCCAAGTTAGGATTAATGACCTCCTTATAGTGTCTTAATTTTTTCTTAACCGCTAAACTTTCCTCACACCAGAATTTCTTTTTAAACTTAGAAGTAATAATATTTATGACATTGTCAATGTTTTGCAAAATATGTTTGAACTATTTTTTTGTAATTTATATTTTCATGACAAAAGATAATATTCTTATAAAAATATTGACAACAAAAATGTGAATAAACCATATAAATACTTATAATTTTTAAGTAAACACGATATCATTATTAACAAATTCAAATATTGGATGTATATGAATCCTTTTAAGAGATAAAATGGAGGTTGCAACCTTTTTTTCACACGGAAAAACAGTTCTAAATTTTATAAAACTGTGTCAGAAATTTGACAAATGCCAGGTTACATAATATCATGAGGTCATAGTGATATTACTGATCATAATCACAAAAATACATTAGATATACAAACTGCGAGTCCACGTGATAATACTGTCCATAATCACAAAACAGTTCAACGATTCAAACTACAAAAAAAAGTTGTGGATCCCTACTAAAAGTCTAGCAAAACTAATTAGTCATAATAACAAAAAAGAAAAACATACTAATCCAAGGGGATCAATAAAGCTGTAAAGAACCAGAGTCTATCATCATACTCTTAATATCATTAGGAAGGGAAAGGTCAAAAAGCATTAAAAAAAAATATAGTTGTTGTTTTTGTGTTTTAATAGATAGAGAATTAACATCAATATCATTTGCACAAATTTGGGATGTGCATGGATCTATCTCACATATAAAATGAAGGTTTCAACATTATCTTTACCACGGGAAGGTTAGAAAGCATTAACAAAGTTTAGTTGTTGTATTAAATATAAAAGGATACATGATAGTTTTGGTGATGAGATGTAGAGTTGTAACAAGGTTGTGGATTTATATATGGGAAACTAGTTTTTTTAGTTAAGAAACCAATACATAGATGGCATAGCTAAATGTTGATTTAGGCTTTTTTTTAAGGGTTTGGGTTTCTTCAAAGACCCTAAAACCCTTTGGGTGTATGGAGGAACTATGCTTTTTAAAAATTGATATCTCAAACTGTGATAAACAAATAAATGTACTATTTTGGATTAGTATTATTCTATACTCAAGATTACATTAAAAAACATGAAAATTCAATATGAAACAAATTACACCAGCGTAGATCCAAATCCTAGGCTCTATGAACCACCAAGAAGGATCAAATCTCTTCTTAGGTATCCATTCATTTGATTCAAACTAAAAGACACATCTTTTTACTTAAGGTCCACATAAAATATTGTTATTATTAATATTTAATATTATTTATGGCCCACATATAATATTTTTTATTATTTTTTATTTTGCTAGAAACGAACATTACAACATTTCCCCATACATGGTTTTAAAACCATATGCAAGGCCCTCCTACAACCATGGGTTGTTTAGGGGTCCTTGCACATGGTCTTAAAACCATTTGCAAGGCCCTCCTAAACCATGTACAATAAAACCATGGGTTGTTTAGGAGGCCTTACACATGGTTTTAAAACCATGTGCAAGGTCCTCCTAAACCATGTACAATAAAACCATGGGTTGTTTAGAAGGCCTTGCACATGGTTTTAAAACCATGTGCAAGGCCAACATTTTTCTTCTGATAATTCAATTTTTTATTTTTTATTATTTTGTTAGGTAGGAATATTACAACATCTCCCCCATATTGTATTTTTTTCCTCACCTGCATTTTTTTTTACAGATAAGTAAATTTTTACTTTTTTATTGTTTTGTTAGGTAAGAAGATTACAACATCTCCCCCATATTAGGTTGTTTTTCTGATCGACATTTATTTTGGCCTATAATTAAAAAATATTTTTTTTATTAATAAAAATAACGTTGTTACATAACGTTACAAGATCTCCCCCATACTGGGCTGTAAAGAGCCTCTCGACACAATAAGAAACATAAATTCAATATGAAACAAACAAAAACAAATTAATGATTAACGTCCACCCAATTTAATATGGTATCTTAAATATTTAAAAAAAAATACATGAAATAATAATTAATATACAAACATGTTTTTAAGGATTAAATAAAATTTTAACTTATTAAAATATATTTGTTATTTTGTAAGAGTTGTCACACAAACCAACAATTACATAATCGTAAATTAAATATATATAATATAAAATATCTAAATTTTGTTTAATGGTGGAGATATTTTTATTTAAAATAAATAAATAAAATAAAATAAATATCTAATCATACATTTCGTAATTTAGAGTAAAACTTAATCATAAACATAAATAATAATAAAACAAAAGCCAATTTTAAAATCCATTAATTATTTACTTTAACTTCTCTTTATTTAAACTCAAAATATATTATTAAAATAATAATAATAAATTAATCAATACAAATTCAATCTCATCTCAGATTTTTTTTAAAATTAAAAATTTAGGCTATATCAAATTAAATCAGTCTGAGTGGGCCTAATGATTAAGAGCATGTGTTTCCTCATGGGAGATTATAGGTTCAAATCCAAAAGGGGTACAATATGTACACCTCTGTAGACTTTAACATTTAAATCATTATGCGAAGGAGGTCCCTTATCCCACAAACAAGAAGGTCTCATATACATATACCAATTGATGTCTTGCTTGACAGTGACCTTACAAATATATTATTATTATTATTATATTTTTATAAAACAATAATTAATACAAATTTGATCTAATAAAAATTCAATCCAATCCCCATTTTAAAAAAACTAAAATATTAAGCTATATCAAAATAAATCACCTCTCTAAATTTAATATAAAACCATACATATTTGATCAAATCCAAATAGTTTAAAAAAACCTAAAATTTTAAGCTTTATTTTCAACAAGGTCAAAATACATCACCTCTCCATTCTTCTTCTTATTATTATGTCCCCGCCCGAGGGGATATATATGAATCGCTCAAGGCGATTATTTGAAGTAATTTGTTGCAACTTTAACAAAATCATATAATTTTTGCTATAGTTTGTATTAATTTTTTGGGGGGAATTATTTAAATATTGATTTATTTTGCTTTTTATTGGTTTATATAGGTGACGTAAGCATGGGACTTTGTGCCCCAAGACCCGGCGGCAAGCTTGCGTAATCATAAAATGCTGGATAGACTGTTGTTACAGCGTTAGTTATTATTTTTTAATATGTGGATGGAATGGCTCTGGTCATGAATTGACAGCTTTTGCGCCACAAAGTTATGAGGTTGGCTTCTGAAAGTAATGACCTATGACATTGTTGTGCACCCGCTCAACAACCTTCCAAAGTCATTATTGCACCAAACAAAATGGGATTTTGTTTGATGCAATGCCTTAGACTTTAGCAGCGATATGCTAAGCTACTGAATGCTTAAATTTTTAGGAGCTACTGATTTGTTGAGAAGCCCCATTGTTTTTATTATTACTATGAGATTTCATA